>JAHFZB010001072.1:0-16624 GCA_036884735.1 Huso huso | reverse complement strand
AGTCTAATGTAAAATTCAATTTGGATGCTAGAGTCTGTAGTGTATGCTGTAGCAAAGTCTCCCTCCCCATTTGCAATGGTGAGCCATTACTACTCTACTCAAACTCTACCCATTTTCAGTGCATTCATGATTCCTATGCAGCCTTCCTGGTTTGCAAATGACTTGGTATAGAACAGACTTGTAGGGCAGCAGTGTGGAGTAGTGGTTAAAAAACAACTGTATAAATGGGTAATTGTATGTAAAAATAATAATGTGTAAAAAAAAAATAATGTGATATCTGTAACAATTGTAAGTCGCCCTGGATAAAGGGTGTCTGCTAAAAAATAAAATAATAATAATACATTTACATGGTTTTAGTTACAAAAAATATTGTACATTAATAATCATATTAAAAAACAACAAATTCAACTTTCCTAAAATTACTATATAGCACCCAACTACTGTTAAGATGTAAAATAATTGTCTGTACTGTGTGTTATTTTCATTTGGTTTGCCCCAAACTAATACAGCCTCCTCATAGATACCACATACAACAACCTAGTTTATGTTGTAGTGATCTCGATTAGCATGAACAGGCGCATCACACAGGCGAGGGCAATCCACACACAGGTGGAGGGCAGGTCCAAACCAGACCTCTCGCACTAAAGCACAGTGCCCGATACTGCTGTACAAAGTGCGGCTCCATTGCAAAGGTGGATATTGGGCTTATGTCTCTGTGTGTGTCGTCACCTTCAGCCCTGCTGCTGCCTTCCCCGTGTACACTACACTCTCCCCTGCCAGCCTCAAGTCCGCCCCGGACTTGCCTAACCAACTACAGTCCGACAAGTGCGTGCGGGGCACCTCGCCCACTTCTGACACCAAAGTAGCGATCTTGGTTAATGCAGACAGGCGCATCACACAGGGCGAGGCAATCCACACACAGGCAGAGGGCAGGCGCGAACCGGGACCTCTCTCGCACTAAAAAACATAGCGATGATACCGCTGTACAAAGGAACAATATGTTGCTGCTGACATTTTTTCTGGCAAAACTTTTGGACTGGCAGCTGAGTATACTTTGTCCCAGCATCACACTGTTGACAGTACATTTGCTTCCTCCCAATTATACTTCCTAGTTATTTTCCCAGTTTTAATCTGCATTGAGCTCTCAATGGAATCTGTTACTCTCTGTCTAATTGCTGTTCGGGTCTGGTTGCGTATTTATTTGAAGGAATACTGGTCTATAATTCTGAGGTGAAGCTCAACCACCTTCAACATCCCATATTGGCTAAATAGGCTAACCTGCAACTGTATTTCCCTTCTGGGGGAGTAGGGGAGTATGGGGTCAGTTGTTCATCATCCAGTCTTGGTTGACCTCTGACTAAAACAAGACTAAAGAACAGACTTCCAAAATCTGAACTAGTGACACAGATACTTGATGACAATTTTGATAACTCTTGGTTTAAGGAAGAAGGCCCATCACCTCTTGTTAAGGTCACTATACCTACCTGTAACTTGGTCCAAACATTCTACAGCATTTGCCTGGTGTAATCCTCCATGTGACAGGCAGGGCATTCCAGTTTTGCTTTATAAAATCCTATACTGAACGTTGTGTGTTCCTGGCATTGCCATGACCACCCTTAACAGTAATAGTTTCATTCTGATCAAAAAAGCCTATATATACCTATTTGCTGACTTGATCTCTTGTCCTGACAGTGGTTAATTAAACATTTGATTGACACTTTATTTGGCCACGTGTGTGCCATACTGGAAAAGCATATTTCAGGTAATCAGTAATCCAGTATGCAGGGTCGCTGGTTATCTGGCCAGATTACAGGGGGTCGCTGATGCGGCGGTGAGTCAAGGACACCCTGGCCGACCTAACCCTCCCTCCCCGGGCGGCCTTTCGACCAATTTTGCGCCACCCTGGGAGCTCCCATCCGCGATGTCGGCTGTGGAATAGCCTGAACTTCGAACTTCATGACGTCCAGGCTATAGAGCGCATCCTGCACTCCGCGTGGGCGCCTTTTTACTGGATCGCCACTCAAAGGGCCCCACACTTTGATCTTTACCCTCATATGAATATTGTTTATTCCAAGTAGATAGCAAGATGGCATGCTATTCTTGCATAATAAGATAATACATGTATATTTCAGTATTGAACTTAGACTTGGCTCAAATAAAAAAAAAAACGCATACAATCTATAGTCAGACGTCTCTACAGCCCATTCCTCAGTTCTTAAACTAATTTAACCAAAATGGCTTGTATTTATCCTTTTCTTAATTCCTCCACTTTAACTGACATCACAACCCAGCCACGAATGGCGCCAGTCCTAAACCCATAACACCCAAAGCAACTGTAACAGAAATAAAAAAACGACCGGCTAGCTGGTGTGTGCAAGAAGGTTTGGACTTCATAATGAACTGGGACTGCTTTTGGGAAAGAACTGGATACTACAAGAAAGATTGACTGCTCCTAAATAGGTCAGGGGGCAAGAAGGCTAGATGCAAATACTGAAAACCACTTAGCAAATTATTTACACATCCCAGAGGTATGTGTTACAGTAACCTTCTTCATATCCCTATTACCTATGGTCAATTCTCTTGATTGTACCAATCTACACCGGGATTTATTTAATGTTACATCTCTGTCTAATAACGCTCCTATAATCAATTTATTATGAATTATTACATTACATAACATAAGAAAGTTTACAAACGAGAGGAGGTCATTCGGGCCAGCTTGCTCGTTTAGTTGTTAGTAGCTTATTTATCTCAGAATCTCGTCAAGCAGCTTCTTGAAGGATCCCAGGGTGTCAGCTTCAACATTACTGGGGAGTTGGTTCCAGACTCCCACAATTCTGTGTTAACCCTTTAGGGTCCATTTATTCAGCGTCCTCAGGCGCGTCCAGGTTCAATTTATTTTCAAAATCGCAGTTTATTTTAGACGCGCTTTATTTCACAGTAAACCAGGTTTAAAAGGCACTGCATATCAACAGGACACTCAGTACTGCATCTCCAGCCCGCCCCACCCCTTGTTCGCTGTATTTTTCACATACCTCTGCATACTGATAAATCATCTCTGATCACTCGTTTTATCACCAAACTCCTCAATAATGAGATCCAAGTCATTATTTTTTATTACTATTTATAGCATTTTGTCCATTATTCTGACCCATATTGATTCTGCATTGCTTTTTTCTTCCAGATTTAACACCTGGGCTTCAAGACTATTTTTTTGATGTATAGCACTAGCCCTCCGCCTCTTCTGCCCTGCCTGTCTTTCCTATACAGTGTATACCCACTAATATTATATTTGTCTCCATCACTCTCGGATAACCAAGTTTCTGTAACACCTATCACATCGTAGTTACTTGTTAGTGCAGTAGCTTCAAGTTCTAACATTTTGTTTTTGAGAGACTTCTAGTATTTAGATAAATACATTTAATGGCTATCTTACCTGAGTTGTTGCCCTTGTTTTGATGCAATTGAGACTTGGCTTGGAGCTGATAACAATGTTTCCTTGATTGAGGCTTCTCCTCCAAATTATTATTTTTCCAGAAAACACGCTCTCCTGGGTGGGGAGGTGGAGTTGCCACTATCTTCCACACTGAATATAGAATTAAACAGAATATTGTTGAATGTTATTCATCTTTTGAGTTGTTAATCTTAACTTTAAATAACCAATTACCTGTTCATATTGTAATTATATATTGTCCACCAAAGCCAAGCTCACTATTTTTGATGTAATTTGTTTTGGTGTCTGTCAATTATAATAGGATTCTTTTATTGGGCAATTTTAACTTTCATGTTGACATTGAATCTGATTCTAACTCTTCAGAATTTTCTTGAGGTTAACCCTTTGCGGTCCGTTTATTCAGCACGTCTCAGGCGCGTCAGGTCCAATTTATTTTCACACACGCAGTTTATTTTAGATGCGCTGTTTAAAAGTATTTTATTTCACAGTAAAACAGGTTTAAAAAGCACTGCATATCAACAGGACACTCAGTACTGTGTCTCCATCCCCGCCCCACCCCTTGTCTGCTGTATTTTCCACATATCTCTATATAGTCGTGCATACTGATCATCTCCTGATCACTCGTTTTATCACCAAACTCCTCAATAATGCGATCCAAGTCATTATTTTATTACTATAACATCTCAAAAAGCTCTGCAAATGTCTGTGATATTCTTTGAGCACTGGATGCGGAATCAGCTATCTTGTTGGTTTATGGCCATGTTATCTCTGTGGTTCTGGGGCTATGTGTATTGCTTAGATATGGCCCTTTTTTTCTCTCGGCTCCTCTTGGTCTCACTCGGCCATTGAATGGTTTTCTCTGCTTTTTCCAGAGAAGAAACGACTAGAGACCTGTGTTTTAAGTCTTTTTGATGATGTCGGACAGGACCGGAAAGGGAAAATTGTAATGTCGGACCTGGTTCGACATAGGACCGCAAAGGGTTAATTTGCCTTTAACCACGAAGAGTTTGGAATGTATAATGAACACTTGGGTAGTTAGTTCTTCAACTGCTGTACATTTTTCTGAGGCATTGAGTTCATCACCACTTAGTCTTTATCATTAGATGAGTTGATGAGTTGATTAGCACCTACAGCACCTCCTTGACTAGTATCGTAGATACTGTAGTGCCAGTTAAAATTCGGTAAGTGTCTATTAAAAGAAACTCGCCATGGTTCAATGATTAAATAAATTGAAATTTGAAAATTGGAACGTAAATGGAAAGAATCTAAACTGCATGTTCATTACTTTGCATGGAAAAGCCATCAGGTAAAATATAACAAGGCTCTGTCATTGGCTAGATCATCATATTATTCTAATTGAATCAAAACCAATAAAAACAATCCTAGATTTATTTTTGCTTCCCTAGATAAATTAGTAAATCCTCCCACCTAATATTCCCACCATTAACATTGCCTCCTCTTATAGCTGCAATGACTTAAATTGTTTTCAAAATACAATTCTAGATATCAGAAATCAGGTTCTATGTACTCCTTCCTTTATGGAGGATTCTTCCATAATTGTACAAATTAGGCCTATTAAGGCCTTACAAGAACTAGCTAGCCCTGCATATGAGACCCATTACAGGTGCTCACAATCCTATTCTTATTAAACTATTAAAATATGTATTTTGTGTTATTAATATTCACATTTTAAAAATTATAAATGGATCACTTTCCTCTTATATAGTTTCCTTAGCACTTAAGGTAGCTGTAGTAAAGCCATTGCTCAAGAAAACTAACTTGGACCCCAAAGTCCTTCATAATTATAGGCCAATATCCAATCTGCCATTTTTTTTTGCTAAGGCTCTAGAGAGTTGTTGCCAATCAATTACACAAATTTCTAGCTCTTAATAGTGTTGTGGCAGGGCAGAGAGCCCTGCACATTATAAGAGGAGCAGGGCCAAGCCCTGCTGTAAAGTGTAGTTGTTTTGTTTTGTATTTTGATTTATTGTTTATAAATATGACGGCAAAAAAGCGGTGTGTTTGTTATTGTTTGGCAGCGTGGATGGGGAGCCTCATCCACACAAAACCCTGTGCAGAAGGTGAACATCTCCCGATTTAATTCATTGATTAATTTGTTGCTAATCGGAGATAGATGGTCATCAGTATAAAACCCTGCCGTTTTCACTGTTCGAGGTGTGGGTGTTCGAGGAGAAAACGAGATAGAGAGAGGAGAACGAGTGGGAGAAAGAAAATAAAAGTAAGGATCAGTGGCAACTGCCCAGCCTGGCCTTAGGTCTAATTTGTTTTGTGTTCATGATTTGTTTTGTTTAAAACTTTGTTTTTTACGTGCTGTGAGCAGTGTTTTTGTTAAAACTCTTTATTTTTTGTCTTGTTTAATAAAAACAGCACCGCAGTCGCTTTTGCACCCGAATACCTGTGTGTTTGCAGTTCATGTTTCTGGCCTGATGTCACCACCCTCAGCCACCCAGTCACAAGCGTATATATAAAACAAATCAGTTTGGATTTCGTGCTGCACATAGCATAGAGACGTCCTTGTTAGAGCATTACATTATCTGTTGGTAAGCTCTGACTCAGGCTTTCCCTCAATTTTAATTCTCCTAGATCCAAGTGGTGCTTTTCATTCTGTGAACCACTCCCTTGTGATAGGTTTCACTCAATCTCTGTTGGGGAGGTGAAATCACGATTGTCTGAAGTTATCTGCATTATTCCACAGGGCAATATTTTAGGTTACATTATCTGCAGACATGGAGTGAACTTCCATTGTTACGCTGTAAAGCCAAGAAATACTTATGCTGGGGTGTTATTAGCTGCTTGCTTCTAATTATGCTTGTGGGCTCTCAGAACCAACAAGAAAAAAAGATATTTACTTGAGTTAGACATTCGCAGTCTCTCATGTGATCACCCTAATCTATCATTCGAGACTCATATTAGGCAAGTTACTAAAGTATCCTTTTATCATTTGAGAAACATATCTAAACTTATACCTGTTCTTTCTGTACCTTATTTTGGAAGACTAATGCATGCCTTTGTTTCCCCTACAATTGATTACTTTTCTTTGGTATTCCAAAATGTGTGGCGTCTCGCTTATAGCTCATTCAGAATACTGCCGCTAGAATTTTGACGAAAATCAGACAAACTGAACATATTGCCCCCTCTTTGCACTGGGTTCCCGGGCAGTTTAGAATTGATTTTAAGATTTTGCTTGTAACTTACAAGGCCCTGGATGGATTAGCACCCAGTTACTTACAGTAATTACTGACTCTCTATACTCCTAGTCACACTCATAGATATCAGGATGCAAGGCAGCTGCTGGTTCTTCCTTGGGTGAATAAAAAAATAATATGTGGCAAAGGACCTTTTCTTCCAAAGCTCCTAAATTCCTATGGAATGGTCTGCCTCCTCTCAGGTAAGTTTAGACTCAAGATTACAAGTTTTCCCATTTTACAATCAAAACTGCTTTTTATTTTTTGTCCTTTATTTAATTCCAATTGTGTTAATGTTTATTTTTTTTTGATAGACTGTGTTTTTTTTTTTTTTTTATAAACTGGCTAGTTTTATCAATTAAACTGTTTTTTTTATTCAATGTTATTACATTTTAGTTTGACTTTTAATTGTCCTATTGTTACAAACTAACTTTTTTTTACCTTAGTTTTTTTTAAAATTTTACAATTAAAACCAAATGTGTGTGTGTCTCTTCTTGTAAAAGTGAATCAGTCTTTCACTGGCAAACATGGACCTGTCTTTAAAGAGCATATTAAGAAAAAAGATTGTTGCAAAGCAGAAAATGAATGCAAAATGAATCACTGGATTACATGAATGCTCAGGTTCTTCTAATATACAGAAGCTCACCTGTAACTTTAAGCATATTTTCTTTAAAATGTTAATACATTTCAAGATGATGGACAGATCCCATGATTATTATTATTATTTATTTCTTAGCAGACGCCCTTATTCAGGGCGACTTACAATTGTTACAAGATATCACATTATTTTTACATACAATTACATTATTTTTTTTGCACATTATTTTTTTACATACAATTACCCATTTATACAGTTGGGTTTTTACTGGAGCAATCTAGGTAAAGTACCTTGTCAAGGGTACAGCAGCAGTGTCATCCACCTGGGATTGAACCCACAAACCAACGACCCTCCGGCCAAGAGTTCAGAGCCCTAACCACTACTCCACACTGCTGCCCAGTGCCAGCAGAGGCAAGATGTGCTATTATAATTGTAAATATGTATTCAAAGCCACATATGTCAAAGGGATTAGTCAAGGTTTCACCATTGTGTAAAGTGCAGTTCATTTTGGGTATTTGTTTTTTATTTTTTGTTTTTTTAATTGTCACTAGAATTTATGCTAAGCTCTTTTTTATTTTGAATCAGTAAAGTGGTTAAACATGTTATTACATATGAAATTGCACTTTGAAATACCTTTACTGTACATTATTTGGCATTACTAACCTTTGGCATCAATTTCACAATTAAGATATGCACAAACATAAAGGTTGAACCATAATGAATTTGATCGTATTTCAGCCAAACCAAAAACTACCGTTTTCTCCAATTCTCTGCCATAACAAGGCTATAAACTGACAGTGAAACTATGCTGATAAACATTTGTCATTTACAGTACATGCGACTTTTAGATGTACCTGCTTTGCATGTTGGGATGTGTGTGTTTTTGAGTTTAATCTTACCCACTAGTACAATCCCATCACGACAGGTTCACGACAGGTTCTATATTAAAGCACACTGTTGGGTTGCTATTGATATCAATAACTGAACTTTGTTTCGTGTTGAGTACTTAACATGTTTACTTCCATTTAATTATTCCCCAAAAACTTAAAGAGAATTACTGAGGAAATCTGAGTAACTACAGACACAATATTGGTTTACGCTTATCCTTCTGTCTGTCTTCACACCAAATTACACGTTCATGTATGTGCAGTCACTGCAAGCTCTGCAATAATGAACAATACAATAAGAATAATGGTAAGTTACTAAAACATAAACACAGGTATTTTGTTTAGTTATGATATGTGCGTGTTGTTTACAGCAATAAAAGCAAATGATGTTAAAGCCCAACCAGGCCATCATTCACAGTCATTTAGAGAGCATATCACTGTCTCGACTTGGGACAGAGTAGGCCTCAACTTAGCTATATTTATCAGGTTCCAATCAGTCATAATTGGTCCTCAAAAATAAACATCTACGATAATTTTAATTTAAAAATGTAAAACCATTTCTGGTTAGTTTAAAATCCATACTAGAGAAATGGTCAACCTTTCAATAACAATATGACTATTTCCTGTATGACCAGTAAAAGAACAGCATGACTCTAATATGACTTATATTGTGACTGCCAAAGAGTGTGAAATCATACATTTGTGCACAACAAAAGAAGCGTATTCCTTTCCCCTCCAGTTCCTCCGGGGGTTTTTGTTTTAAGATGAGGAAACCAGTTTTCAGAGTTTAAAAATGTGTATTATTCAATTCAATGAAATCCCTATGAGGGACTGAAAACCCCACAAATTAAGACAATTAACAGTTTTAGCTGTCAGTGCAGGCCAGGGCCTATACCTTATTTCTGATTCATTGAGACCTCCGCTGCCAACAGTTCAGACGCATAAGCAAGATGGTTCTGTCAGGGTTAATGGGAAGATTGTGAGATATATAGGAAGTGGTCTCCCTCTTTCTCGGTTTTCTTCTTCTTCTCTCTCTCTCTCTCTCTCTCTCTCTCTCTCTCTCTCACACACATTGAAATCTATGTACTAATAAAGCCAATGTATTTTTTTTTTGTGAAACCATGTCCCCACCTAGATGAAATGTATAGTAAATTAATTAAAAGGGCAGAGATTAAATTATAAAATGAATTACTTTCTTTCTGCTTCATCAGTTTCAAATGGAAACATATGTACATTTAGGTTTATTTATTTTCTAATTAATACCTGCCAACATAAAAATGTTAAAGGGAATCATTCATGCAATTTGAATATCTGAACACCCCTAGTTTGTAATCATTTAACAGTTATTACTGTGTAATTACACAGTGATTACCTAATGAATTACTATGTCATTACCGCTAATTGTTTTCCATTTACAGCCTGGATGGGGTTAAAATCGTGAGAATGCGTGGTCAACAGCAAGTGATTATTGACAAACTGGCTGAATGTGGTTGAGGATAAACTAGGTAATTAAAAGCCAGTTAATCCCTCGGTCACAATATAAAAAACAAGCAGCTTGGCTGAATGGGCTTAGTGTGTTCAGAGAGGAACGAGAGACATGAGTCGTGAGAAAACGAAACCTAAAGGAAAACAATTGCTCCCCATGCTGGTTTTACACCAGCACAATACTTGTGTGTTCCATGTTTGTTCAGTCTGTTTATTTTGGTCACTGTGCCGTTTTTTGTTTTGTAAAGTGTTTCTGTTTTGTTTAAACCTTTTACTTCCACACCCCAGTACTGTCTGTCTACTTCCTGGTCTGACGTCACCCATAAAGCCATCCCTTTCACGGACTGAAATTCTTATTTCAAGTGTGTTTTACAATTTGTAGGCGTTCCTTAGAAATGTGTGAGGAAATAGCAGACTTAGATTTAACTTGTGGGATATACCCAGGAGTGTGACTCACCATTCTGCGTGAAATGGCAATGTTAGTCACAGTGAAGTCACACTGTGATATCACACTGCTAGAAGGGCTATATAGTCAGCTTTTAGTCAAAACAGCCAGCTGGGTTATTGGCATTTAAAGGTTAATAGCCTCTTTCCTTTGGACACTCAATCTGAGATGACCTTTTGCTAGAGGACAGATGATCTGCACCATTTCTTAGGGAATGATGCAGGATTTAGTATAGTGTTGTGTTTCGATGGCCCTAGTCAACTGCTGGGTACCACCTGAGTTTATTTTTTATTTGTATTAGTGCTCCTGAGTCACATGCAATCACAATAAGATACCAGGCCTACACATTATGACAGGGCAGCAGTGTGGAGTAGTGGTTAAGGCTCTGGACTCTTGACTGGAGGGTCGTGGGTTCAATCCAAGGTGGGGGGACACTGCTGCTGTACCCTTGAGCAAGGTACTTTACCTAGATTGCTCCAGTAAAAAAAACAACTGTATAAATGGGTAATTGTATGTAAAAATAATGTGATATCTTGTAACAATTGTAAGTCACCCTGGATAAGGGCGTCTGCTAAGAAATAAATAATAATAATAATAATAATAATAATATCTGTCCTGTGTGCCTACCTACAGCCAATAACATTCATGCATATGCCATGTAGTTACGATGCAGGCTGTTTTGTGACACTATTATCATCAACTAAAACGCTGTCTGGATTTGATAAGCTAGTATGCCCACAGAGCCCTTAGGCTCTGACAGAATAATAGTAGTCACATGTAGGAAATATTTAAAAAAAAAAAATTATTATGCCATCCCTGCAAATTTTCTTGCACCCTCCACAACCTCTATAGACTTTAGCATCATTTTTTAGGTGGCAATTATTTTTGGTCTGATATAAGTGTTCCAAAATCCTATGGTAGCTTAATTGAAATGTATAATGAACGTGACCCTTTATTGCTTGAGTTGTGTTTGTTAGCATCATATTTGAACACTTGCTTTTTGAGGTTTAAAAAAAATAAAAAAACTGTTTCTGAAAACATTTAGGAAATTATTTGATTTGATTATTTTAAGCCTCTAGGGTAACTTGTCTGACTAAAGTCTTGTACTGTTTGTGAACTTAACAACGTGATGTGTAATAAGTGTCAGAAAGCTGTACACTGTACACTTAGCAAACTCATCTTGTCCACTAGAACAAGTCATAATGCTTGATGTTGGAGTCTACCAAGATCAGGAATCACTTATGAGGTAAAACAGATAAGAAACGATTGTCAGACTTTTTTTATAAGTTTATCTCAGAAGGTCATTAGATGCCTTTGTGTGCAATGCTCTATGTATTATGTTATAAGGTTAAAGCCAATCGTGAAACAATTTTTTACATTTTGGCATTATAAACCAGAGGGAACTCTGAAAGTGCAGATCAACGCTAGCAGACTACAAATGATCCAATTGCTCTCTGAGTTACTCTGTGATAACTTTTTCCCAGTTGATTTCTATATGCCCACAGGGAATGTCTCTGCCACTGCTGTTTGTAAAGAGCAATGTTTCCATTTCAGAGTGCCAGTGCCCATTACTCACTCAACTAGAAGCACTATGCAGCACAATTACATTTTTCAAAATCTTTCTTATATCAGTTCTTTTTAAATTCAACTACAACAACAGAAATACAATTCAGTTGATAAAGCAGTCACCGATACATCTGTTTTATATCAGTCCCCTCTCACAGTGGCCCTAATTGTAGTATTGGGGAATAGGTTTGTAACAGTATGGGGACTGTGACAGTGTTATTTATAAACTTAATACATTTACTGTATTGTAATAATGGCACTCAAAAGCGAAATCACAAAAAAAACACATTTGTTCTGATTTTTCAAAACAACAAATGTTTTCTTTGCAAATAGTGAAAAATGAAATACTGCTTTCATCTTGATTTGTCCCGACTTGTAAATCAATAAAATACTGTATTTCCTTATATTACCAATGTTTTCTGGCTTGCCCAAATGTTTTCTTCTCTACCCTGAATCAATTCCAGTGCTGACCTTGCTGTCTGCCTACACTTCCACTAGTCGGCGGTCCAAAAGGACCATCCCAAGATAACCTTTGCTGGGCTGTATCCCTAACTCACTGACCTGAATTCCCATCATGCATTGTGAATATTTGTACAATATATACCTCAAATGCAGTTTTTTTTATCGCCATATGAAAAACAATAGTCATATATTTCTGGAATAAACCTATGTGGTCTGTATTTCTTTGCTGCTTTTATCATGTTCTTCATTATTATGTGACTGAATGAGAGAGATATACAGCAGAGAACCTCCTACCTCAGACTGATATCAAAGAAAAAAGCAAGAATCTGGGATTGAATCCAAATTAGTCCATTTTATAAGCTATTGACAAACAGAACACTGTTTCAAACTTTCTAGGACATGTTATTGATGCCCCAAGATATATAATGATTACTTGGTAAATATGACATTTCATTTGGCTTCATGCACTACCTGGAAAACATGGAAATGTCAACAGTGGGCAAAAATATAGCAAGAGAAATAAACAGCAAATGTTTTTTTTCCAATATGCATAAAACAGTGTTTGATCTATAAAATAAAATAGAACAGTGTTTGATCTATAAAATAAAATGAAAAAAAACAGCCTGTCTATTGACATTATCTGTATAAAAAAAAGAAAGAATTGGAACTGAGTGATAGGGGTCAAGCAAAAGTGAATGTGTTGAAAAGTGTTTATACATGACCGAGCCCTACATCTGAGATGAGGTGATGCACAAAACGGTCATTACCCACAACGCAAGCGAATGCCTTAACCACTCTGCAAAAGAGCTGGGTTTGTTTGCATCCGTGGTTATATAGCATTTAACTTCTCATCTCACCAGCAAGGGTCAGAATCCATCATTTCTGTGCATCACACAACACTGCCTGTTACACACTATAAGAGGCTTTCTAAGTGCTCCATAAGGAAGACTGGCACAAGCACCACAGCCCTGGTCTGGATTTCAAACCCTGGTGCCTGTCAAAGTGTTACAGTACAGCATACCATGAAATGCACTAAAAATGTATATAGTGGTGTGAGTATATAATCTAATTGTGGTGTCTGTCTTCCAAGGCCCACATTCTTTCAACACAGTTATTTAAAATGCCAATGACACACACTCTGACTTGCATTGTAAGTCCCTGATATATATTCATTGAAAAAGAATTTCTTGATCCCTCATGGATTAGTATAGGTGTGTTATTGCTGCTACAAAAGGACCAAGAAATACAAATTAGCCAATCAAACAGACCACACCATCATCCCTAACAAATACATGTGCAGTAGAGGAATAAACAGGTTCCTGCTCAACAGAGTTTAAGGTCTTGGGTAAACTATTAACATGCTAGCAAATCTAATGACAAGAACAAAGTCCGAACAGACTCTATTAGTGTGTGTGTGTGTTTTTATTTTATAATACAGTTGCTGTTTCAGTTAAATATTATACGTCTCACAAATAAATTGCAGTTGGTGACCCTGCAGCAGACTGTACTTATTTTAGAATAATTATTTTCTTCACCTTCACTGCAACTTGCCCAACACTGAATTTTTCTGCCAATCATTATTCCATTAAAACAGCTTTCAGAGCCGACATTTAATTCTTCATCATCCAGAATCTAGAGCGGTGACTCATCTTATGAATTGCACATTCACAGCAAAAATGATTAATCAGTGACACACGACTTCTTGTTTTTTTTTTTCTCCAATGTAAATGTGTGCCATAAAACTGTAAAAGCTAAAAACATATTCTCCATTTAATTAATGTAGGACACTTGAATTTGTATAGCCTCTACTCTCAAGTGTCAGGCTTTTATTAAAGTGTTTTATCCTTGCCAGATAGAAGAATGGGTTGTACAAAATGTGCAACTTTCTTTCTTCAAGGTATTTTACTTTGTGTATTGTCTATTTATTTGTTGCATGCCACAGTGTCCTGTTGTGTGTAGCACTGGAAACTGGTCTTGGAACGCACACTAGCTATATACCCAGCCCTGGGTGTCAGAACTCCACTTGTTCAGATATATTATTGAAATAACTAGGTGCCAACATTTTAACCAGTCAGACCCCTGCTAAATCTGCTCTGAACTGATAGTACCTATAGAAACATGAATAAGATGTCTGTAGGTTCACTATTTGGAGTGTATCCAGCTTTGGGATAACATATATTTACCAGGGGCCTGATTGCTCTAAAACTCCTGGCTCCTGATCATTAAAAAAAAAAATGATGTACTGATGGTACATCTGAAACATAGACCTCATTTGCAGGACTAGCACGAGTTTTTAACCCTTTATAAAATATTCAATACATTTTGTGTCCTGTTCCATGCTTAAACAACTACCTTGGAAGAACATCATTGTGTATCCTACAGATTATCAATAGGATAAACAGGGATGCACATTTCCGGTTCTCATCTTCTAGAGCTCTCCTGGTCTTTGCTCCTGATGCACCTCAAATCATTTATGGTTCAGAATCAATTATGGTACAGAAACAAGTGTTCTGCCTAGGGGTTCTATCCATTGTCTCTGAGTGTTAGTGACCTACAGTAGGTAATCACATGAACGAGTGACGTCAAATGAGTAACTCAGTGCTGAAGCGGTTAATTGAAATGTACTTAATTTGTGTTTATCGTTGCACATAGCTCCCTATAGAATTGAACCTGTAAGGTAACATTTTAAAACATAGCATATCTGACTAGTGACCCTGGGGTTGTGTCACCAACTTTAAGTAAGCATGATTTGTATTTGTGATGTATCGAATGTGCTGTGACATGTAAGGGGAGGGGCTATGTTCATATTCAACAGCTTCGTGATGTAGTTACGCACACGCACAGGGTTTGAGAGTTAGTCAGAGATGCATCTGAGTTGAGTGAACGTGTTGGTGTTTCCTGGATAAGCCTGTAATTAAAACACAAGTTAATTCAATACTAGAATTGTGTCAGTTATTTGTAGACAAACTACATAAACTGGAGGGATCTAATAGTATTGTATTATTTTTATGTATCTATCTATACAGAATGTCAGGTCACATGCACTCTGCGTAAGACTCGCTCATGAATGAGACCTAGCAGTTTATGTTGACTCAGAAATGTCTTCATCTAGACAATGTGGGGAAGCTATAAAAAAGGCCAACAAAATGCTCAGATATATAGTGAAAAGTATTGAATTTAAATTAAGGGAAGTAATGTTAAAACTTTACAATGCATTAGTAAGACCTTATCTAGAATATTGTGTTAAGTTCTGGTCACCTCGCTACAAAAAGGATATTGCTGCTCTAGAAAGAGTGCAAAGAAGAGCAACCAGAATTATTCTGGGTTTAAAAGGCATGTCATATGCAGACAGAGTAAAATAATTCAATCTATTCAGTCTTGAACAAAGAAGACTGCGCAGCAATCTGATTCAAGCATTCAAAATTCTAAAAGGTATTGACAATGTCAACCTAGGGGACTTTTTCGAGCTGAAAAATGAAACAAGGATCAGGGGTCATAAATGGAGATTAGATCAAAGGGCATTCAGAACAGAAAATAGGAGGCACTTTTTTACATAGAGAATTGTGAGGGTCTGGAACCAACTCCCCAGTAATGTAGTTGAAGCTGACACCCTGAGATCCTTCAAGAAGCTGCTTGATGAGATTCTGGGATTAATAAACTACTAACAACCTAACGAGCAAGATGGGCTGCATGGCCTCCTCTCGTTTGTAAACTTTCTTATGTTCTTATATCTCACTGTCTCACGCACTGCCTTGATTATCTCATTCATTTAAAAAAAAAAAACACATAAAAAGCAACATAATATATTTTATTTTTATAAGTTACAAAGAAAATGTGCCATACAAATCTCACTATAGAATATGAAGATTACCGAGGTCAGCAAAAAAGGCAAGTACCTATATATTGGTGTTTTAATGTGTGAGAGCATTCAAAAACCTGTGCAACTGCACACATCACGGTAAAAAAAAATCTGCCTTAGACAGGAGCGAGTGTCATTTCATGACTTAGTAGTTTAGCAGTGCTTCCAAGATCTTTTTTTTTAATTTATCCCACAGTCTATGTTCATCACTTTCTAGATTTGTATACTGATGTCTTTTATTTATTTATAAGCTTTGTTCTGTGACCGTGAATTTGGTTCACTGCACAATTAAGCATATTTAAGAAGAGTAGACAAAATATATTTTTAAATAGAAGGGCTTTTTTTAAAGAAACTTGCAGGCCCCAAAAAATATTAACTCTATTATTTTGCTGTTAAATTTATTCCTAAGTATTTATTTATTTATTCATTTAATCTTTTCTTTGTAATTCTTGTGTACAACAAGATGAATGGAATGCAATTTGATACGGAGTTTAAAAAAGTTTTGAATAGCCACAGTAGCCCACAGTAGGTAGTAACCTAATCACAGTCAATCAGAACAAGGGCGTCGAGAAACAATGAATGGTGCAACAAACAAAAAAAAGACCAATACCTAGAAAAAACTTTTGTATGGTCTGCAACAATTTTGGTAATATATTTTGTAC
>JAHFZB010001071.1:0-16654 GCA_036884735.1 Huso huso | reverse complement strand
TTGTATCACACTGGTCGCATTCACAGAGATGAGCTGCTGCAGTAAACGCATATGTTATTCACAAATTATGCTGGAAAAAAAAAAATCGCTTGAATTACAAAATTGTACATCTATTCTTTATAGATGTATGTATATTATGTAAATAATGAAGCAATTAAGTATTTAACACTGTTATGTAATGAATGACTCGCTGTTTAATGAATTGTTTAATCATACCAATAGCATTCAGCAGAGAGACAGGATGACAAGGCAAACACAAAGCAAAACAGGAGGATGATTCATTAAAACTAAACTAAATAATAAAATTACAAAAAAAAAACTTTTACTTTTTTAAAATAAATGATGCTTCCCCCAGTCGTGGGTCTGTCTGAAAAGTGGCTAGCCCTGTCTCCTGTCTATCAGTAATAGAGAATGGCTTCAAGCTGTGGTAGTGGTCTTTTTTTTTTTACAAACACTCTCAAACTTGTCTTACAAAATGGAAAGCTGAAAAAAAAGAAAAACAACAAAAAAAAATTAAATGAGATGATTAGATGAAAGTACTGGTATGGGTATTTCGGGACGGTATTGCAAAAATGTACACATTTGCAGGAATTGAGCAGATCACTTACTTATTGAAGTAATAAATAAAAAAATCAAAAAATTAAAACAAAGGTGAGTTGACATTGTCATTATAAGGAAACAGCTCCATAAAAACAATGCAAATTATGTTTCTTTTAAGTTTTTTGTGTTTTAATCTGAAGCCATATGAAGATCAAAATCATATAAACAACAGTGGCTGAGAATAAGCTATAAAAAGCCCATTGCCAGGCAGGAAAGCCTTGAGATTTATGAAAGTAGCACAGACCTGTATGTGCAAGATGCTGCAACAGCGACAGATGCGACAATGTATTATTCGTTTAGCTGACAATGTTGAGGGGAAGAAAAATCACTGTTATAAAAGCATCATAGTTAACCACCGTGTTTTCACACAGTTCACATTAGATCGGTTTTGTTTTTTTTCTTTTTTTGTAGCACCTACACTATGTACAGTATTATTCCAATAAAGAACGCAATACTATTCCAAAATGTTCTGTTTCCTTAATGTATTGCAAATAAATAGTTATCCTAAAGAACAATTACAATTCCCAGTGCATATAACTAATGAAGCTTAACACATTTTTCTTTTTGCTCCAGTTACTACTGTCCACATAATATTTGTCGCCTGTATAATTTTAGTATGTGGCAGACATTTGTGGAGGCAGAGAAGCAAAACCTGCAGCCTAGAACTGTTCCAGTTAACGTTAAGTGATTTGAGGAGACCAGACAGGCGAGAACAGTAAGCCCTAGAGTCATGTAAAATGCAAAAAAGAAATACTACTTTATTAAGACCTTCACGATGGCAGGGGAAACAGACATAACAAACCAAACAATTAAAACCATTTCCTATTGTATATTGCTACCGAAAAAAATGTTTTACTGCTACAGAAAGTGGTAATATAAAGTTAATATAAAAGGACTAATTAGAAGTGCATCCATGTTCACTACGTTATACTAATTTATAAGGTTAGATTACATAAGATGTAAGTATGGAAAAATATATGAAGAGGAATGAAAACATTTTTTCACATCAATATCATACATTTAATCAAAAAGGGTAGTAGAAATGTATACATTATTTAAATTAATGGATTTTTAAAAGAATTGCAGCCTTAACAGACAGGATTAGACATCCTTCCTCGTTCCATTGAAATCACGTGTTTTCCTTTGACTAATCAGTTGATTCTAGCGACTGACCTGCTTGGATTGTGTTTGCTGTTTGCAGTCAGAAGGAAAAAAATAGTGATTTGGTAAGTACAATTGAATGCTTGTTTGCTGATGTAACTACATTAGCTAGTTGAAGGAATTAATTATCTAAAGCATAGGTGCACAACATACGGCCTGTAACGGGAGAGATCTGTGCTGACTATCTGGTACATCGTGGTACTGCAGGAAGAGGGCAGCAGTCTCATAAGATCCGCCTGTCAGTCATGGCGATGACACGGAGAGGTGGGGAAGAGGGTGTGTTGGCTTTCCCTCTCTCTGAGTGGCTGAGAGGCGGGCCTCGTGAGATTGCTCGGCCCATAAGAACAGCGCTTGGTTGTGCATTTGGGTGGCCGTGATTAGAAACACACAGGGCTGAGGAAAACAGCCAGCAATAAATAAACAATTTCATTAAAATCTATTGTTACGTACCCGAGGGGACGTGTGTAGTGATAGGGGAACCTTAGCCACCCCAGAGTATAGTGCATATCAGTGTAGGACAGAGATCCCGAGCTGACTGGCTTAGCGGCAGTGGGGGCAGTGCGTAAGCAGCACCTTTATTTTGTAGTTTTATTACCGTGTTTTATTTTCCCTTTTCATTTCGCCTTTTGTTTTCATTATTATGTTGAGCACCTGTGAGTGCGCCAGTTTGTTTTACTGTTTACCAGTATTGGTATTCCTGTGGTCCTGTGTACCATTGCTGGTACTCAGGCCATGGACAACAGCGCCCTCTGCAGGCTAAAAGAAAACAGCAAAAATAATAAAACTGGGCACCAGTGCGGTGTTTTCAAATAAAACTTCTGTCTCCCGTGTGTGCCAGTGAATTGCCCACCACCCTTCCACATGGCCGTGGGCCAAATCCATCCTGCTAAGACGTTTCATGTGGCCCGCCAACACACAAGAAAATGCTTTTTACACACCTACTCATTTGAGGCGGTAGCTATAGTAACCAGCAAATCCAATCATGATTAGTTTATGATATTCCATTTTTTTTAAATCGCGCATTGGTTCTCCAGATGTAAATCAGTGACATAACAGATAAACCAATCAAAGCAGGGATTTTGCTTATACTACTAGGTTGGCGCCGGCGATATACTTCACAGTGTAGTTGCATTCAGTTATGACTAAAATAAATAAGCGAAAAATTGATATTAAGCATCGACGGTTCAACAAGGCTTGGACAGAAAAATACTGCTTTATTGAAGACTGAGGATTGAATATGTTTAATTTGTAATGGGAAAGTTGCAGTGCCAAAGGAATTCAACTTGAAGAGGCATTACGACACTAAACATTCCAGTTTTAATGAATACACAGGAGAACTACACACACAAAAAATTGCAGATCTTAAACGACAGTTATCTGCCCAGCAAAACGTCTTCCAGAAGGTGCAGAAAGAATCAAAAACTGTAATGGAGGTAAGATACAAAATTGCTTAATTCATTGCCAAGACATCTTGGCCTTTCATCGATGGAGATTTTGTTTATTAATAGCATGCGAAAAAATATGTCCTACTGAAGGTCTGAAATTTTAAAAAAATCAGTTTGAATCGTATGACCGTGCAGCGCCTTGTGTCAGATCTGGGAAAAGACATTTTATGTCAGCTAAAAGATGTGGCAAAAAAGTTTGTGTACTTCTCCCTGGCAGCAGATGAAACTACTGACCGCTCAGACACAGCTCAGATGGCAATTTTTGTGCGTGGTGTGACGAATGAGTTTGAGGTTTACGAAGAACTAGCGGTACTGGCATCACTTCATGGGCGAACAACTGGCATTGACCTGTTTAACAGTCTCTGCGATGAAATTGAGTCTTTAAGTTTTGAATGGCAAAAGCTGGTTGGCATTTCGACAGATGGTGCACCGTCAATGACAGGAGAGCATAATGGAATGATCGCACATCTCAGACAGCACCTGGGCGATAGAGAGGAGCAGCTCATCAGTATCACTGGATTATACATCAACAAAATCTGTGTGGAAAGATCTGGGTTTACAACATGTGATGAATGTTGTTGTCTGCATGGTCAACTTCATAAAATCTCGTGGACTCAACCACTGTCAATTTAAAACGTATTTAGAAGAAATTGATGCTGAGTACAGTGATGTACTTTATCATACAGAAGTCAGGTGGCTCAGCAGGGGTAAAGTTTTGAAAACGTTTGTGGGCGCTGCTGCGGAGATTAAATCTTTTTGATAGAGAAAGAAAGACCTGTGACCCTACTGGAGGATGCTAAGTGGCTTTCTGGTCTTGCTTTCCTTGCTGACCTTACTGCCCATCTTAATGATCTCAATGTTCAGCTTCAGGGAGAGGAACAACTTGTGTGTGACCTCGCCAGCCAAATCACGTCTTTTCAGAAACTGTTCTATACGCAACTGCAGCAAGGTGATCTCTCTCAATTTCCTACATGCCAGCAGGTGTTTTCAGATCACAATAGTGACTCCGGGCCCTATACTGAAGTTGTGGGGAAGCTTCAGTATTCATTTGAGCAGCGATTCTCAGACTTTCATAGACACTCAAAAGCTGAAGTTATTTGCTGACCCATTTTCAACTGACCCAGAAGCAGTGGAATCGAGTATTCAACTTGAACTTATCGACCTGCAATGCTCTGACTCGCCCATAGTAAATACCATGAAGGAAATCTGCTCAATTTCTACAATTGCCTTGATTCTGAAAAGTTTCCGAAACCACGACAGAGAGCCAAGAAGTTTGCTTGTCTTTTTGGCAGTACGTTCATTTGCGAGCATGCCTTTTCTCTGCTGAGTCTCAACAAATCAAAACTACGGAATCAGATTACGGATGATAATCTTGAAGCAGTATGCGTCTGGCAACGTCGAAAATAAAACCTGGCATTCTGAAATTGGTCTCCGAGAGGCAGTGCAACACGTCACATTAATCCCGAAAAAGCATCCCTGGTAAGTATCACCTACTTAAGTTATCAGTGTTTTCCATCCAGTCATAAGTTCTCACTAACAGCCCAGGTTTTTGCTTTTTCCAATTAAAAAAAATATTCAGGGGAAACATAATAATTGTAGATTGCTTGTGCACAATAAACAATTCCACAGTCCATTTAGGTCCCAGAATATGATTGTTTTAATTTGTGAAGCGAATAATTAAAAAATCAATGACGAGATGCTGGTTGGATCAAAAACCCGGACTGTTAGTGAGTCTCCAGGACTGATAAAGGCTGTAAAAAGTGATTTCAAGCAAATTATGCTGTCAAACACCTATAAACACCGGTCATAATTCCCTGCATTTTATATAACGTAACTATTATTAGCTTGTTATTGTTTGGCAGAAATCTTAACAGAAACTAGGCTGTTAACAAACTTTGGTATTTGAGTCTTCATGTAAAACAAAAAAATATTATCTGGTTATGTATGGTTAAAAAAAAAAACAACAACAAAAAACACGTTTTATTAGTGGCCCTCAGAAGTTATTTGGATTGTCAATGTGGCCCTGCCAGCAAAAAAAGTTGTGCACCAATGATCTAAAGTGTTCAGAGCATGTAAACTTGACCAGCTCTAGACCTGCAGGACAGTATAAATTGGCAAACAGTGTCTTAGAATGCCAGCCGTTCTAAGTACCAGCCGACGAAGGGCCACACGTCCAAGGGCAGTCTGAGCTGTGGCAGTCAGAACAAGGACAGGTAGAGTGAGGACCTTTTCCAGATCTCTCCCAATGGCTACTAGAGGCCTCATTCTACGCTGAACAAAGCGTGCTCACTCTATCTCCTCTTAGAATGAACACTGCTAAGTACCTGCTCCAGATACTGCTACTAACTCCTTCTCCCCCTACACTGCCTGCTACAAATTTGAAAATCTCTTTTTTCAATTGTCATTCTCTGACTAACAAATCTCTGCTTCTCAGTGAACTTATCTAGTCTAGCTGAAACCTGGCACTCTGTAAACAACATGCACTCGCTGCATCTAGCCACCCAAATGGCTATTCCCTCTGACAAACCTCGCCTCACTGGCCGAGGCAGAGGCACTGCTGTTATTGCAGATTCAGTGCTTGCTTCCTCGGTTCCTTCTTTGCCAGCCTTTTCTTCATTTGAGCATCTCGTCATCAAGCTCCCCTCTCCCATGTCCCTCACCCTTGCTGTTATCTACCGTCCACCTAAGAATAACTTTTATTTCTGAGTTTTCAGAATTCCTCTCCCTCGTCTGCACTTCTATTGACAAAATCCTACTCTAGGTGACTTCAACATTCATGTTGACTTGCCTTCTCCCCCCCTAGTGACCGACTTCAATATGCTCCTGGACTGTCTTGGGCTCTCAATCTGTCAATGTCCCCACTCACACCCGAGGACACACCCTGGATCTGCTCATCACAAGGGTCTTGACCTCTCAGATCTCTCCATCTCAGATGTCTCTCTCTGACCATTTCCTAATCACTGGTAATATTAATCTTCCTGCTCCTTCCTCCGCTACCGATACTGTTATTTCTTTCCGTATGTGTCTCTTCATCCCCTCAAACTGGTACTCTCCCATCATCAGTTGACTATGCGGTGACCCTCTACAATGCCACCCTTACTCAGATCATCGACACTGTTGATCCGCTTACAACCAGAACAGTGAAGAAAGATCGACACTGCCCATGGTACACCTTGAACGATTGCTTAAGTCTGCCTGCCGCAAGCTTGAGTGCAAGTGGAGATCGTCAGGAGTAACGGTTCACAGAGAGTTCTGGACCGACCATCTCCGTAGCTACAGGCATGCGCTCACCATTGACCAATTCCTACATCCAGCCACCGATCGATCCATCTTCCGTTTTTCCTCCTCTCGTACCTGTCATGATTTCTCCTCGTTCTTTCTATTCTACACTCTCCTGCCACAGACCCAGTTTACTACATGACCACCTTGACTCTCCTCGGTTGCCCCTCCTGCGCTCCCTCTTTCTCTCCTCTCCGCTTACTGCTGCAATCAACCACTGCCACCTGCCCCTGGACCCCTGGCTGACTAATCTTGTCAATCTCCGTGCTTCTGATCTTGCTCTTTCAATTATGCACACTCTTAATAGGTCCCTGGACTCTGCCTCGGTTCTTGCTTCCCTTGCTTGCCCCTTTCTTCAAAACTCTCGAAAGGGTTGTAGCCAGTCTGCTGGTGAAACATCTCACGGGTAACAATCTGCTTCAATCTCTCCAGTCTGGCTTCCGGCCGCATCACAGTACTGAAACTGCTCTGCTCCGAATTGGAAATGATCTCTTGCTGAATGCTGATGCTGCTGCTCCCTCTGTGCCTGTCCTCCTTGACCTAACAGCTGCGTTTGACACCATAGAACATGGCATTCTTCTTGACCGCCTTCAGAAGTATGCTGGACTCTCTGGAACCTGTCTCTTCTGGATGTCCTCTTACCTATCTAGACGCATGCAGTCTGTTTTCTATGATGGAAGCAGTGCTGACGCAAACCCAGTCACTTGTGGTGTCCCTCAAGGGTGTTCTTGGGCCTCTTCTCTTCAACATCTACATGCTTCCCTTGGGTCACCTCATTTGCCAACACAGCCTCATGTTTCACTTCTATGCTGATGACACCCAGCTCTACTTAAAACTCGACCCTGGAAGCCCCTCTGCCACGGTCCGGCTCTCAGCTTGCATTCAAGACATCGAGGCCTGGATGTCTGCCAGTTTTCTTCAACTCAACACTAGCAAATCTGAACTCCTTCTAGTAGGATCTAAAACTCAACTTAAGAATCTCAATATAGCTGCCGTGAACCTCAAAAACTGTCTGGTGCTGCCTTTCCCCACTGTACGTACTATTTCATATATTATGCCACTATATCATGTATTATGCATTTTTCACTGTATTGTATTATGCATTTTTTTTACTGTATATATTTTTTTTACTGTATTTAATGTATTATGCATTTCTCTGTATATAAAGTATTATGGATTTTCTTGTTACTGCTTTGTGACGGTGGTCCACTATGAAAGACGCTACATAAAATAAAGATTGATTGATTGTATGTTACTTTTCAAAAGAAATACACAGCATTGTTCTCTATTCAAATCACGTGACAATGTGACTTTTCAAAAGAAAACACACAGCCTTGTTCTCTCCCTAAAGAAAACTACATGGAAACCCAAATTACCCAAAAGGTACTACCTCTGTTTTGTTGTTACCTTAAGCCTAGATTATTACAAAACAATAGCAGTGTGGTGATAGTTATTTAATGACATTGTAGTGCTTAATATTTATTCTGAAGCAGGCCTGGCATTTAAAAATACATATTTATGAATGACTTTAAGTGTCTCTATTCTTCCCTGAACTGTCAGTGAGAAACACATTAAACCACTTAAGAACATTTTTCCTTAGCCATCTTGTCAAGTGACATTTTCCAATACATTTTTTTTTTATAGGCCTGCTGTGAATATGCTGTGTCACTTAACTAATCCCTAGAGCTCTCTTGCACCTCCTGTTTTCCAGTAGAAACTTTGCTAATCACGAATATTCTATATATATATATATATATATATATATATATATATATATATATATATGGCTTATTTCTGTAGTTCTGATTTATTTCGTATGTGTTTAGTAGGTCATTTACAATAGTACAAAATGTTTCAGTGTTGAATTTTAATTTTGAGAGATTTAATTCACAGAATGCATGAGAAGCCATTCTTGTGAAGAGGTAAGGGACGTCCACTTACGTGTATCTGTGATGTTGCAAAAATCAGGCTAGTGTATGGGAAAGGAAAGATTTGGTAATGACAAATAGGAATTGAAAGTTCATTGGCAAAAAAAGAGGTAAGTACAGTATGTGGGACGATGACAGCCACAGAACGTTGGCAATACAGGTCAGTGACATGTAACATTGTAACATTGTCTTGGAAAAGCAAGCCTTCTGGCAAGTGGAAAAAATCACAAATTGTATCTGTGTGGCAACTTTCATGATATTATTATAGGATGCAGACATGTTCTGAGGAAACTGTGAGTAGCCTACTGCAAAGGGGATGCGTTTCAAGGTTTATCAGACATCCCACTTTGATCAGGACTGTCCCCTTTTCCCATCAACTGTCCCAGTGTCACAACATTTTTTCCCAAAACATAAGAAAGTCTTGGTTTCCATCGGTGCCAGACAGCACTTATGTTAACTAACAATCAGCAATCATATTAAAATACGGTTCCAGAATCATATTTCTTTATATAGGTTACTATACTAAATTAAAAGTATGTGAAATGATAGTAATTTAGGATAAAAATCACAATACATGGTTATAACATCTAGTTAAAACATGGCCATGAGCTGGAAAGGGAAGGTGGGTGGTTATGTAGCAGTCAGGTTGGCATTTTTTGTGTTAGTTTAATGTGAAAACAGTAATAGTGATACAACTATATTCAAGTAAGAAGTATGCTTAAAAAACAATGTATTGTTTTAAAACTATTTTTAATCTATGTGTCCCAATCTGAGCTTTGGAAATCTGGTTACCCTAGTTTTAAGACAAGGAATACAAAGAAGAATGCATCCACTTTGTGGGGAACTGATAAAAAATCATTGATGTCTAAAGGCTCAATTACATTTTCCTTTTGACTGATAGAAAAATGGATAACTGTAAATGTGGTGGTGTGCTTTCTATACACGTTTTGATTTGATAATCATTTTAATTTAATAAATAAATAAATAAATAATACATATTTAAAATTATTATGACAAAAAGCAGACAGCTCATCTTATACATCATATTGGTGAGCACTATTATGAAATTTGCCAAACCAAACCACACCATCCCTTTTTTTTTTTTTTTGCAAGTTCATTCTTAAACAATGAGTTTTTTGTTTCATGTTGCACAAGAATGCCCCAGTTTTGTTAATGAATTAAATTAGATTAAGATGTATTATAGGGAAAAAACAAAATGCATATGTGCATTAAGAACATAAGAACATAAGAAAGTTTACAAAAAGAGGAGGCCATTCAGCCCATCTTGCTCGTTTGGGTGTGTGGAGTGTCCGCCCCTATTTATTATTATTTGTATTTTTGTTTGCGGCGTGGGTAAAAGCGCCGCGTCTTTATTATTATTTAAAAACCCGTGAGGATGCATGGCTGATCAGCTACTGATTATTTAAATAGCTGACAGTCATGCATCCACTAAACGATGCAGACTCTGGCGGGGATAATAAGATAATTACCAACTAGTTAAATCCTCGGCCAGAGTATATAAACCAAGCAGCACTCTGCACTCGGGGTTGGGGTGTTGGAGTAGAGAGTACGGGGAGCGGAGAGAAGGAATAACATTTAAAAAACAATTGCTAATACGTGCTGGATTATCCAGCACGGCACTTACTTGTTTGTTTATTTATTCGTTTGGACCTCGTGCCCTTTGTTTGTATTTTGTTTAAATCTTTTGTTTGTTTATTATTAAATACGCTGAGTGCTTTTTTTTCGGTTTCACCCGCCCATCCACTGTTTTGGAGTCAGTTACTTCCTGGTCCGTGGCGTCATCCACCACACCACTGCGAGCCAGACTGCCACATATGGTGTCCTGCGTGGGACAAAAGAAACGCCCTCAATAGCCGGACCAGGAAAGAAAAGCTCGTTTTTTTGTTCGTTTTTTTTTCAAAGTGTTTTTTTGTGTGTTTTCCGGGGGAAAAAAAAAAAAAAAAAAAAAATATGGGAAGAAGCGGACGGAGGAAGCAGCAAGCTACAACAGCGTGCAATGGTCGCAGGTCCCACTGTAGCTCAACCATGCTGGACGTCTGCCCCACCTGCTTGAAAGGTGAGGGTGGTGCTTCGCTGTTGGGAGGTGGGTCACATAGCACCCGACCAACCCCTCCATGGCAGGAGAAAGAGGAGCCAGAGCGTCCAGTGAGGGAGGACCTGCATCCTCCAAAGAGGACGAATGCACTCTCCTCTGAGGGAGTCTGGGACTGGCTGGTGGAGCCGGGAGGGATTATGAGGAAGCCCTCCTGCAGTGATCAACCTCCTGTGGGCAAGAGATGGGGGCGCTGGGAGGCCTGGGAACAGCAACACCACCCAGCATCCTCCCAGACGCCGCAGCCATGGTGCTCAACTACCTGGCTGCGGATATGGGGAGACCCTGCTGCCATCTCCAGCACCAAAGGAGAGAGCCATCGCTACCGCCTCCACCAGCAGAGGAGAGAGCCATCGCTACCGTCTCCACCAGCAGAGGGAGAGGAGCCATCGCTACTGTCTCCACCAGCAGAGGAGAGGAGCCATCGCCACTGCCTCCAGCGCCAGAGGAGAGGAGCCATCGCTTGCCGCCTCCAGCGCCAGAGGGAGAGGAGCCATCGCTGCGTCTCCAGCGCCAAAGGGAGAGGAGCCATCGCTGCCTCTCCAGCGCCAAAGGGAGAGGGAGCCATCGCTGCCGCTCCAGCGCCAGAGGGAGAGGAGCCACGCTGCCGCCTCCAGCGCCAGAGGGAGAGAGCCATCGCTGCCGTCTCAGCGCCAGAGGGAGAGGAGCCATCGCTGCCGTCTCCAGCGCCAGAGGGAGAGGAGCCATCGCTGCCGTCTCCAGCGCCAGAGGAGGAGGAGCCCGAACGTCCTACGCCCGAGGGGGAGGAGCCCGAACGTCCTACGCCCGAGTGGGAGGAGCCCGAACGTCCTACGCCCGAGTGGGAGGAGCCCGAACGTCCTACGCCCGAGTGGGAGGAGCCCGAACGTCCTACGCCCGAGTGGGAGGAGCCCGAACGTCCTACGCCCGTGGGGGGGAGCCCAACGTCCACAGCCCAAGAGGGGGAGTCGGTGCGCCCACAGCCCAAGAGGGAGGAGTCGGTGCGTCCCACAGCCCAAGAGGGAGGAGTCGCGCGCCCACAGCCCAAAGAGGGGGAGTCGGTGCGTCCATAGCCCAAGAGGGGGGAAGTTCTTCCACAGCCTTAGGACCCAAGCCGCCAGCAGAGGGCGAATTCCTGCTGGTTCTGCCTCCACCGCCGTGGGAGGACGGCGTGTTGCTCCCGCCTCCGCCAGCAGAGGGTGAGTTCCTGCTGGTGCCACTTCCACCCCGTGGGAGGACTATGTGTTGCTCCCGCCTCCGCCAGCAGAGGAATATGCCTGCTGGTTCCGCCTCGGCCACCACCAGCAGAGGGAGCATGCCTGCTGGTTTCCACTGCAGCCTAAAGGGGAGGAAGCCCTGCGGCCTGCCTGGCCTGAAGGGAGGAGCCCTGCGGCCTTGGCCGCCTGAAGGAGGAAGCCCTGCCGCCTTGGCAGCCTGAAGGGGAGGAAGCCCTGCCGCCTTGGCAGCCTGAAGGGAGGAAGCCCTGCCGCCTTGGCAGCCTGAAGGGAGGAAGCCTGCCGCCTTGGCAGCCTGAAGGGGAGGAGCCCTGCCGCCTTGGCAGCCTGAAGGGAGGAAGCCCTGCCGCCTTGGCAGCCTGAAGGGAGGAAGCCCTGCCTTTGGCAGCCTGAAGGGAGGAAGCCCTGCCGCCTTGGCAGCCTGAAGGAGGAAGCCCTGCCGTTCGCAGCCTGAAGGGAGGAAGCCCTGCCGCCTCGCTGCCAGAAGGGGAGGAGCCTGCTGCCTGCCTGAAGGGGAGGAAGCCCTGTCGCCTTGGCCGCCAGGGGAGGAGCCCTGTCGCCTTGGCCGCCAGAAGGAGAGCCCTGCCGCCTTGGCAGCCTGAAGGGGATGAGCCTTGGCCGCCAGAAGAGGAGCCCCCTGCTGCCTTGGCCGCCAGGAGAGGCCCTGCCGCCTTGGCCGCCAGAAGAGGAGGAGCCCCCGCCTTTAACCGTCAGGAGGAGAGGGCAGGAGCTACCTCTACCTCCACCACCACCACCATTGGGAGAGGTGGAGCTCCTGCTGCCGCCTTCATGGGGGGCTCCCCCTCCTCCCGTCGGCATCGCCTAGGGTCGCCTGTGTCTCCTTTGCATCTCCTAGGGTTGCTGCCTGTCCTGCATCGCCTCCCGGTCCGCTGCCGTCGCCTCCGAGGTCGCTGCCGTCGCCTCCCGAGGTCCGCTGCCGTCGCCTCCCGAGGTCCGCTGCCGCTGCCGTCGCCTCCCGGGTCCGCTGCCGTCGCCTCGAGGGTCCGCTGCCGTCGCCTCCCGAGGTCCGCTGCCGTCGCCTCCCGAGGGTCCGCTGCCGCTGCCGTCGCCGCCTCGAGGGTCCGCTGCCGCCGCCTGGGGTCGCCAGGGATCGGCTTCGCCTGGGGTCGCCACACTATGGCGGAGCCCCACGGAGGGGAACTGCCGGCCATCAAGAAAGGGGGGAGGTCAGGGAGACCAGCTCCCCAGCCGCACTTTCGGGCAGGAGTTTGGGTGGTGAGCCCCCGGAGGGGAACTGCTGGCCATGAAGAGGAGGGGAAGGTCAGGAGACCAGCTCCCCAGCCGCACTTTCGCGGCAGGAGAGAGTGTGGAGGGAGCCCGGAAGAGGGAGCTGCAGGCCACGAAAAATTGGGGGGGTGCGGAGATTCCACCATGGCCACCCCAGAAGCAACTTGCTTCCCCTCTTCCGGGACTTTAAGACTGAGGGAGGTGGCCGTTGGGGCCATGTGCTGGCGCCTGGGGGGGCATGTGTGGCGGAGTGTCCCCCCTATTTATTATTATTTGTATTTTTGTTTGCGGCGCGGGTAAAAGCGCCGCGTCTTTTATTATTATAAAAACCCGTGAGGATGTGCATGGCTGATCAGCTACTGATTATTTAAATAGCTGACAGTCATGCATTACCAAACGCGCGGCAGACTCTGGCGGGGGATAATAAGATAATTACCAACTAGTTAAATCCCTCGCCAGAGTATATAAACCAGCAGCACTCTGCACTCGGGGTTGGGGTGTTGGAGTAGAGAGCACGGGAGCGGAGAGAAGGAATAACATTTAAAAAACAATTAATCGTGCTGGATTATCCAGCACGGCACTTACTTGTTTGTTTATTTATCGTTTGGACCTCGTGCCTTTTGTTTGTATTTTGTTTAAATCTTTTGTTTGTTTATTATTAAATACGCTGAGTGCTTTTGCACTCGGTTTTCGCCCATCCACTGTTTTGAGTCAGTTACTTCCTGGTCCGTGGCGTCATCCACCACACCACTGCGAGCCAGACTGCCACAGGGTGTTAGTAGCTTATTGATCCCAGAATCTCATCAAGCAGCTTCTTGAAGGATCCCAGGTTTCAGCTTCAACAACATTACTGGGGAGTTGGTTCCAGACCCTCACAATTCTCTGTGCAAAAAAAAAGTGCCTCCTATTTTCTGTTCTGAATGCCCCTTTATCTAATCTCCATTTGTGATCCCTGGTCCTTGTTTCTTTTACAGGTCAAAGAAGTCCCCTAGGTCGACATTGTCTATACCTTTTAGGATTTTGAATGTTTGAATCAGATTGCCGCCTAGTCTTCTTTGTTCAAGACTGAATAGATTCAATTCTTTTAGCCTGTCTGCATACAACATGCCTTTTAAACCGCGATAATTCTGGTTGCTCTTCTTTGCACTCTTTCTAGAGCAGCAATATCCTTTTGTAACGAGGTGACCAGAATTGAACACAATATTCTAGGTGAGGTCTTACTAATGCATTGTAAAGTTTTAACATTACTTCCATTGATTTAAATTCAACACTTCATACAATATATCCAAGCATCTTGTTGGCCTTTTTATAGCTTCCCCATACGTCTTTTCATAGTTCCTTCTTCAATTTCAGTATCTCCTATATGATATTTATAATGCACATTTTATTGCCTGCATGCAATACTTTACTTTTCTATTAATTAAATTTCATTTGCCATGTGTCTGCCCAGTTCTGAATGCTGTCTAGATCATTTTGAATGACCTTTGCTGCTGCAACAGTGTTTGCCTCCTCCTATTTTTGTGTCGTCTGCAAATTTAACGAGTTTGCTTACTATACCAGAATCTAAATCATTAATGTAGATTAGGAATAGCAGAGGACCTAATACTGATCCCTGTGGTACACCACTGGTTACCTCGCTCCATTTTGAGGTTTCTCCTCTAATCAGTACTTTCTGTTTTTCTAGATGTTAACCCACTCCCTGATCCATGTGCATGCATTTCCTTGAATCCTACATGCGTTCAGTTTGAGAATTAATCTTTTATGCGGGACTTTGTCAAAAGCTTACTGAAATCTAAATAAACCATGTTGTATGCTTTGCAATTATCCATTTTCAATGTTGCATCCTCAAAAAAGTCAAGTAGGTTCGTTGAACACGATCTCCCTTTCCTAAAACCATGCTGACTGTCTCCCAGGATATTGCTACCATATAGGTAATTTTCAATTTTGGATCTTATTATAGTTTCCATAAGTTTACATATAATAGAATTCAGGCTTATTGGTCTGTAGTTACCTGGTTCAGTTTTGTCTCCCTTTTGTGGATCGGTATTCGTTTGCTATTTTCCAGTCTGTAAATTACAAGCCCTGTGTCAAGAGACTGTTGCATGATCTTGTTAGCGGTTTGTAAATAACTTCTTTCATTTCTTTGAGTACTATTGGGAGGATCTCATCCGGCCCAGGGATTTGTTTATTTTAAGAGCTCCTAGTCCTTTAACACCTCTGCCTCTGTTATGCTAAAGGTATTTAAATTGGATAGGAACAGGTTGACATGTAGGGCATGTTGTCCGTGTCCTCCTTTGTAAAACCTGTGAAAAGTAATCATTTAATATATTTGCTATTTTTTTCTTCATCTATGATTTTGCCATTTGTGTCTCTTAGACATTTAACCTCCTCTTTGAATGTTCTCTTACTGTTATAATATTGGAAAAACATTTTGGAATTGGTTTTAGCCCCTTAGCAATATTGATTTCTATCTCTCTCTTGGCCTTTCTAACTTCCTTTTTGACTTGTGTTTGCAGTTCAAGTACTCTTTCTGTGTACTTTGTTTTTGGTCCCTTTTAAATGCTCTGTAAAGTGCCTTTTTCGCTGAATATTTTTTTTTTAATTGATCTATTAAACCATTTTGGCCATTTTGTTTTAGATTTAGATTTGTCTACTTTTGGGATGTAATTGTTTTGCGCATCTAGTACTACATTTTTTAAAAACAGCCATCCTTTTTCTGTGGATGTTCTCTATTTTACTCCAATCTACTTCTGTTAGTCTCTGTTTCATACCTTCATAGTTTGCTTTTCTAAAATTGTAAACCTTAGCTTTAGTCATTACTTTTGGGGTTTTAAAAAATACTTCAAATGAGACCATGTTGTGGTCTGAGTTTGCCAGTGGCTCTCTGACCTCTGTTTTAGTTATTCTGTCTTCATTATTTGAAAAGACTAAATCAAGGCATGCCTCCCCTCTAGTCGGTGCCTTGACAAATTGTGTTTGGAAGCAGTCATTTGTCATTTCCACCATTTCAATTTTGTCCGTTGTGCTCCCCACCGGGTTCTCCCATTTTATACGGGGGAAGTTGAAATCCCCCATTAGTATGGCTTCTCCTTTTCTACACGCATTTCGAATGTCATTCTATAACAGATTATTTTGCTCAGCGTCTGAATTTGGCGGTCTTTAGCATGCTCCTATTATTATGCCCTTTGAATTTTTGTCCATTATTCTGACCCATATTGATTCTGCATTGTTTTCTTTGTCCTGATTTAACACCTGGGCTTCAAGACTATTTCTTATGTATAGTGCTACCCCTCTGCCTCTTCTGTCCTGCCTGTCTTTCCTATACAGTGTGTGCCCACTAATATTATATTCGTCTCCATCACTCTCAGACAACCAAGTTTCTGTAACACCTATCACATCGTAGTTACTTGTTAGTGCAGTAGCTTCAAGTTCTAACATTTTGTTTCTGAGACTTCTAGCATTAAAGATAAATACATTTAATAGTTGTCTTACCTGAGTTGTTGCCCTTGTTTTGATGTGGTCTCCCTTCTTTTTTTTTTGTTTCTCCCCTTCCTTTCTAGTTTAAATGCTTCTGGACCTCCTCAAAGGATCCTTTCTCAGTAGATTGGTTCCTTTCTGTTTAAGTGCAGTCCGTCCCACCTATAGATGGTCCTTGTTGTAGAATAT
>JAHFZB010001070.1:0-16665 GCA_036884735.1 Huso huso | reverse complement strand
ATAAAACACATACTGGGACAACTCCAAAACTAATCAGTGCAGCCCAAGCTCTTTTGCTGTTTCGAAGTTAGGGGAGGACTGTAATGATTTCAGGGCATTTAGCTTTTGAATGGGGTTTCCAGATTTCTGGGGAAACACCATTGTCATGTATTTCAGTAGAATCGCGTTACAGAGCTAAAATAAAACACATACTGGGACAACTCCAAAACTAATCAGTGCAGCCCAAGCTCTTTTGCTGTTTCGACGTTAGGGAGGACTGTAATGATTTTAGGGCATTTAGCTTTTGAATGGGGTTTCCAGATTTCTGGGGAAACACCATCGTCATGTATTTCAGTAGAATGGCGTTACAGAGCTAAAATAAAACACATACTGGGACAACTCAAAACTAATCAGTGCAGCCCAAGCTCTTTTGCTGTTTCGAAGTTAGGGAGGACTGTAATGATTTTAGGGCATTTAAGCTTTTGAATGGGGTTTCCATATTTCTGGGGATACACCATTGTCATGTATTTCGGTAGAATCGCGTTACAGAGCTAAAATAAAACACATACTGGGACAACTCCAAAACTAATCAGTGCAGCCCAAGCTCTTTTGCTGTTGCGACGTTAGGGGAGGACTGTAATGATTTTTTTAGGCATTTAGCTTTTGAATGGGGTTTCCAGATTTCTGGGGAAAACACCATCGTCTATATTTCAGTAGAAAGCGCGTTACAGAGCTAAAATAAAACACATACTGGGACAACTCCAAAACTAATCAGTGCAGCCCAAGCTCTTTTGCTGTTTCGAAGTTAGGGGAGGACTGTAATGATTTTAGGGCATTTAGCTTTTGAATGGGGTTTCCAGATTTCTGGGATACACCATCGTCATGTATTTTGGTAGAATCGCGTTTTAAAATAAAACACATACTGGGACAACTCCAAAACTAATCAGTGCAGCCCAAGCTCTTTTTAGGGAGGACTAGTTTCAATTTAGCTTTTTTGGTGTTTCTGGGATTTCCAGGGCATTTACTTTTTAAATGGGGTTTCCATTTATTTCTGGGGTTTCCACTAGGACTGTAATGACACCATTGTCATGTATTTCAGTAGAATTTCAGTAGCGTTACAGAGCTAAAATAAAACACATACTGGGACAACTCCAAAACTAATCAGTGCAGCCCAAGCTCTTTTGCTGTTTCGACGTTAGGGAGGACTGTAATGATTTCAGGGCATTTAGCTTTTGAATGGGGTTTCCAGATTTCTGGGGAAACACCATCTGTCATGTATTTCAGTAGAATCAGCGTTACAGAGCTAAAATAAAACACATACTGGGACAACTCCAAAACTAATCAGTGCAGCCCAAGCTCTTTTGCTGTTTCGAAGTTAGGGGAGGACTGTAATGATTTCAGGGCATTTAGCTTTTTGAATGGGGTTTCCAGATTTCTGGGGAAACACCATCTGTTTTTAGAATGTTACAGAGCTTAAAACACATACTGGGACAACTCCAAAACTAATCAGTGCAGAATGGGGTTTCAGATTTCTGGGGTCATGTATTACGAATCAAAATTAAAAACTACAGAGCTAAAATTTAAAACCACATACTGTTGTATTTCAGACAAAATAAAACTCCTGGGACAACTCCAAAACTAATCAGTGCAGCCCAAGCTCTTTTGCTGTTTCGAAGTTAGGGGAGGACTGTAATGATTTCAGGGCATTTAACTTTTGAATGGGGTTTCCAGATTTCTGGGGAAACACCATCTGTCATGTATTTCAGTAGAATCAGCGTTACAGAGCTAAAATAAAACACATACTGGGACAACTCCAAAACTAATCAGTGCAGCCCAAGCTCTTTTGCTGTTTCGACGTTAGGGGAGGACTGTAATGATTTTAGGGCATTTAGCTTTTGAATGGGGTTTCCAGATTTCTGGGGAAACACCATCGTCATGTATTTCGGTAGAAACGCGTTACAGAGCTAAAATAAAACACATACTGGGACAACTCCAAAAACTAATCAGTGCAGCCCAAGCTTTTTGCTGTTTCGAAGTTAGGGGAGGACTGTAATGATTTCAGGGCATTTAGCTTTTGAATGGGGTTTCCAGATTTCTGGGGATACACCATTGTCATGTATTTCAGTAGAATCGCGTTACAGAGCTAAAATAAAACACATACTGGGACAACTCCAAAACTAATCAGTGCAGCCCAAGCTCTTTTTTGCTGTTTCAAAGTTAGGGAGGACTGTAATGATTTCAGGGCATTTAGCTTTTGAATGGGGTTTCCAGATTTCTGGGGAACACCATTGTCATGTATTTCAGTAGAATCGCGTTACAGAGCTAAAATAAAACACATACTGGGACAACTCCAAAACTAATCAGTGCAGCCCAAAGCTCTTTTGCTGTTTTTTCAAGTTAGGGGAGGACTGTAATGATTTCAGGGCATTTAGCTTTTGAATGGGGTTTCCAGATTTCTGGGGAAACACCATTGTCATGTATTTCAGTAGAATCAGCGTTACAGAGCTAAAATAAAACACATACTGGGACAACTCCAAAACTAATCAGTGCAGCCCAAGCTCTTTTGCTGTTTCGAAGTTAGGGAGGACTGTAATGATTTTAGGGCATTTAGCTTTTGAATGGGGTTTCCAGATTTCTGGGGAAACACCATTGTCATGTATTTCAGTAGAATCGCGTTACAGAGCTAAAATAAAACACATACTGGGACAACTCCAAAACTAATCAGTGCAGCCCAAGCTCTTTTGCTGTTTCGAAGTTAGGGAGGACTGTAATGATTTCAGGGCATTTAGCTTTTGAATGGGGTTTCCAGATTTCTGGGGATACACCTCTGTTATGTATTTCAGTAGAATCGCGTTACAGAGCTAAAATAAAACACATACTGGGACAACTCCAAAACTAATCAGTGCAGCCCAAGCTCTTTTGCTGTTTCGACGTTAGGGGAGGACTGTAATGATTTTAGGGCATTTAGCTTTTGAATGGGGTTTCCAGATTTCTGGGGAAACACCATTGTCATGTATTTCAGTAGAATCGCGTTACAGAGCTAAAATAAAACACATACTGGGACAACTCCAAAACTAATCAGTGCAGCCCAAGCTCTTTTGCTGTTTCGAAGTTAGGGGAGGACTGTAATGATTTCAGGGCATTTAGCTTTTTGAATGGGGTTTCCAGATTTCTGGGGAAACACCATTGTCATGTATTTCAGTAGAATCGCGTTACAGAGCTAAAATAAAACACATACTGGGACAACTCAAAACTAATCAGTGCAGCCCAAGCTCTTTTGCTGTTTTCGACGTTAGGGGAGGACTGTAATGATTTCAGGGCATTTAGCTTTTGAATGGGGTTTCCAGATTTCTGGGGAAACACCATTGTCATGTATTTCAGTAGAATCAGCGTTACAGAGCTAAAATAAAACACATACTGGGACAACTCCAAAACTAATCAGTGCAGCCAAAGCTCTTTTTTTGCTGTTTCGATGTTAGGGGGGACTGTAATGATTTCAGGGCATTTAGCTTTTGAATGGGGTTTCCAGATTTCTGGGGAAACACCATTGTCATGTATTTCAGTAGAATCGCGTTACAGAGCTAAAATAAAACACATACTGGGACAACTCCAAAACTAATCAGTGCAGCCCAAGCTCTTTTGCTGTTTCGATGTTAGGGGAGGACTGTAATGATTTTAGGGCATTTAGCTTTTGAATGGGGTTTCCAGATTTCTGGGGAAACACCATTGTCATGTATTTCAGTAGAATCGCGTTACAGAGCTAAAATAAAACACATACTGGGACAACTCCAAAACTAATCAGTGCAGCCCAAGCTCTTTTGCTGTTTTGAAGTTAGGGGAGGACTGTAATGATTTTAGGGCATTTAGCTTTTGAATGGGGTTTCCAGATTTCTGGGGAAACACCATTGTCATGTATTTCAGTAGAATCGTTACAGAGCTAAAATAAAACACATACTGGGACAACTCCAAAACTAATCAGTGCAGCCCAAGCTCTTTTGCTGTTTCGAAAGTTAGGGGGGAGGACTGTAATGATTTTCAGGGCATTTAGCTTTTGAATGGGGTTTCCAGATTTCTGGGGATACACCTCTGTTATGTATTTCAGTAGAATCGCGTTACAGAGCTAAAATAAAACACATACTGGGACAACTCCAAAACTAATCAGTGCAGCCCAAGCTCTTTTGCTGTTTCGACGTTAGGGGAGGACTGTAATGATTTTAGGGCATTTAGCTTTTGAATGGGGTTTCCAGATTTCTGGGGAAACACCATCTGTCATGTATTTCAGTAGAAATGCGTTACAGAGCTAAAATAAAACACATACTGGGACAACTCCAAAACTAATCAGTGCAGCCCAAGCTCTTTTGCTGTTTCGACGTTAGGGGAGGACTGTAATGATTTTAGGGCATTTAGCTTTTGAATGGGGTTTCCAGATTTCTGGGGAAACACCATCGTCATGTATTCGGTAAAATCGCGTTACAGAGCTAAAATAAAACACATACTGGGACAACTCAAAACTAATCAAAAGCTCTTTTTTGCTGTTTCAATTAGGGAGGACTGTAATGATTTCAGGGCATTTAGCTTTTTGAATGGGGTTTCCAGATTTCTGGATACACCTCTGTTAGGATTTCACCTCTGTTATATTTTCGGTAAACCACGTTACAAGCTAAAATAAAACACATACTGGGACAACTCCAAAACTAATCAGTGCAGCCCAAGCTCTTTTGCTGTTTCGACGTTAGGGGAGGACTGTAATGATTTCAGGGCATTTAGCTTTTGAATGGGGTTTCCAGATTTCTGGGGAACACCATCGTCATGTATTTCAGTAGAAAGCGCGTTACAGAGCTAAAATAAAACACATACTGGGACAACTCAAAACTAATCAGTGCAGCCCAAGCTCTTTTGCTGTTTCGAAGTTAGGGGAGGACTGTAATGATTTCAGGGCATTTAGCTTTTGAATGGGTTTCCAGATTTCTGGGAAACACCATTGTCATGTATTTTCAGTAGAATCGCGTTACAGAGCTAAAATAAAACACATACTGGGACAACTCCAAAACTAATCAGTGCAGCCCAAGCTCTTTTGCTGTTTCGAAGTTAGGGAGGACTGTAATTTTTTTTTTTGCATTTTCCAGCTTTTGAATGGGGTTTTCAGATTTCTGGGGACAACTCCAAAACTAATCACCATTTTTGTGTTTCAATGTATTTGATTTTCGGTCATTTCTTATTTTGAATTTTCCAGATTTCTGTTACGTTACATGCTAAAATAAAACACATGCTGGACAACTCAAAACTAATCAGTGCAGCCCAAGCTCTTTTGAGCTAAAATAAAACACATACTTGGACAACTCAAAACTAATCAGTGCAGCCCAAGCTCTTTTGCTGTTTCGAAGGACGTTTGTCACTGTAATGATTTCAGGGCATTTAGCTTTTTTGAATGGGGTTTCCAGATTTCTGGGAAACACCATCATCATGTATTTCAGTAGAAAGCAGCGTTACAGAGCTAAAATAAAACACATACTGGGACAACTCCAAAACTAATCAGTGCAGCCCAAGCTCTTTTGCTGTTTTCGACGTTAGGGGAGGACTGTAATGATTTTAGGGCATTTAGCTTTTGAATGGGGTTTCCAGATTTCTGGGGAAACACCATTGTCATGTATTTCAGTAGAATCGCGTTACAGAGCTAAAATAAAACACATACTGGGACAACTCCAAAACTAATCAGTGCAGCCCAAGCTCTTTTTGCTGTTTCGACGTTAGGGGAGGACTGTAATGATTTTAGGGCATTTAGCTTTTTTGAATGGGGTTTCCAGATTTCTGGGGAAACACCATCTGTCATGTATTTCAGGTAGAATCGCGTTACAGAGCTAAAATAAAACACATACTGGGACAACTCCAAAACTAATCAGTGCAGCCCAAGCTCTTTTGCTGTTTTCGAAGTTAGGGGAGGACTGTAATGATTTTAGGGCATTTAGCTTTTGAATGGGGTTTCCAGATTTCTGGGGAACACCATCGTCATGTATTTCAGTAGAATCGCGTTACAGAGCTAAAATAAAACACATACTGGGACAACTCAAAACTAATCAGTGCAGCCCAAGCTCTTTTGCTGTTTCGACGTTAGGGGAGGACTGTAATGATTTTAGGGCATTTAGCTTTTGAATGGGGTTTCCAGATTTCTGGGAAACACCATTGTCATGTATTTCAGTAGAATCGCGTTACAGAGCTAAAATAAAACACATACTGGGACAACTCAAAACTAATCAGTGCAGCCCAAGCTCTTTTTTTGCTGTTTCGAAGTTTAGGGAGGACTGTAATGATTTCAGGGCATTTAGCTTTTGAATGGGGTTTCCAGATTTCTGGGGAAACACCATCGTCATGTATTTCAGTAGAATCGCGTTACAGAGCTAAAATAAAACACATACTGGGACAACTCCAAAACTAATCAGTGCAGCCCAAGCTCTTTTTTGCTGTTTCGAAGTTAGGGAGGACTGTAATGATTTTAGGGCATTTAGCTTTTGAATGGGGTTTCCAGATTTCTGGGGAAACACCATTGTCATATTTCAGTAGAATCGCGTTACAGAGCTAAAATAAAACACATACTGGGACAACTCCAAAACTAATCAGTGCAGCCCAAGCTCTTTTGCTGTTTCGACGTTAGGGGAGGACTGTAATGATTTTAGGGCATTTAGCTTTTGAATGGGGTTTCCAGATTTCTGGGGAACACCATGTTGTCATGTATTTCAGTAGAATCAGCGTTACAGAGCTAAAATAAAACACATACTGGGACAACTCCAAAACTAATCAGTGCAGCCCAAGCTCTTTTTGCTGTTTCGAAGTTAGGGAGGACTGTAATGATTTCAGGGCATTTAGCTTTTGAATGGGGTTTTCAGATTTCTGGGGAAACACCATCGTTATGTATTTCAGTAGAATCGCGTTACAGAGCTAAAATAAAACACATACTGGGACAACTCCAAAACTAATCAGTGCAGCCCAAGCTCTTTTGCTGTTTCGACGTTAGGGGAGGACTGTAATGATTTTAGGGCATTTAGCTTTTGAATGGGGTTTCCAGATTTCTGGGGAAACACCATTGTCATGTATTTCAGTAAATCGCGTTACAGAGCTAAAATAAAACACATACTGGGACAACTCAAAACTAATCAGTGCAGCCCAAGCTCTTTTGCTGTTTCGACGTTAGGGGAGGACTGTAATGATTTCAGGGCATTTAGCTTTTGAATGGGGTTTCCAGATTTCTGGGGAAACACCATTGTCATGTATTTCAGTAGAATCTTGGTTACAGAGCTAAAATAAAACACATACTGGGACAACTCCAAAACTAATCAGTGCAGCCCAAGCTCTTTTGCTGTTTCGACGTTAGGGGGAGACTGTAATGATTTTTGTAGGGCATTTAGCTTTTGAATGGGGTTTCCAGATTTCTGGGGAAACACCATTGTCATGTATTTCAGTAGAATCGCGTTACAGAGCTAAAATAAAACACATACTGGGACAACTCCAAAACTAATCAGTTTTTGCCCAAGCTCTTTTGCTGTTTCGAAGTTAGGGAGGACTGTAATGATTTTAGGGCATTTAGCTTTTGAATGGGGTTTCCAGATTTCTGGGGAAACACCATCTGTCATGTATTTCAGTAGAATCGCGTTACAGAGCTAAAATAAAACACATACTGGGACAACTCAAAACTAATCAGTGCAGCCCAAGCTCTTTTGCTGTTTCAAAGTTAGGGGAGGACTGTAATGATTTCAGGGCATTTAGCTTTTGAATGGGGTTTCCAGATTTCTGGGAAACACCATCAATATGTATTTCAGTAGAATCGCGTTACAGAGCTAAAATAAAACACATACTGGGACAACTCCAAAACTAATCAGTGCAGCCCAAGCTCTTTTGCTGTTTCAAGTTAGGGGAGGACTGTAATGATTTTAGGGCATTTAGCTTTTGAATGGGGTTTCCAGATTTCTGGGGAAACACCATCGTCATGTATTTCAGTAGAATCAGCGTTACAGAGCTAAAATAAAACACATACTGGGACAACTCAAAACTAATCAGTGCAGCCCAAGCTCTTTTGCTGTTTCGAAGTTAGGGGAGGACTGTAATGATTTCAGGGCATTTAGCTTTTTTGAATGGGGTTTCCAGATTTCTGGGGAAACACCATCGTCATGTATTTCAGTAGAATCGCGTTACAGAGCTAAAATAAAACACATACTGGGACAACTCAAAACTAATCAGTGCAGCCCAAGCTCTTTTGCTGTTTCGACGTTAGGGGAGGACTGTAATGATTTTAGGGCATTTAGCTTTTGAATGGGGTTTCCAGATTTCTGGGGAACACCATCTGTCATGTATTTCAGTAGAATCGCGTTACAGAGCTAAAATAAAACACATACTGGGACAACTCCAAAACTAATCAGTGCAGCCCAAGCTCTTTTGCTGTTTCGAAGTTAGGGAGGACTGTAATGATTTTAGGGCATTTAGCTTTTGAATGGGGTTTCCAGATTTCTGGGGAAACACCATTGTCATGTATTTCAGTAGAATCGCGTTACAGAGCTAAAATAAAACACATACTGGGACAACTCCAAAACTAATCAATTGCAGCCCAAGCTCTTTTGCTGTTTCAATGTTAGGGGAGGACTGTAATGATTTCAGGGCATTTAGCTTTTGAATGGGGTTTCCAGATTTCTGGGGAACACCATTGTCATGTATTTCAGTAGAAATCAGCGTTACAGAGCTAAAATAAAACACATACTGGGACAACTCCAAAACTAATCAGTGCAGCCCAAGCTCTTTTGCTGTTTCGAGCGTTAGGGGAGGACTGTAATGATTTCAGGGCATTTAGCTTTTGAATGGGGTTTCCAGATTTCTGGGGAAACACCATCGTCATGTATTTCGGTAGAAACGCGTTACAGAGCTAAAATAAAACACATACTGGGACAACTCCAAAACTAATCAGTGCAGCCCAAGCTCTTTTTTGCTGTTTCGACGTTAGGGGGAGGACTGTAATGATTTTCAGGGCATTTAGCTTTTGAATGGGGTTTCCAGATTTCTGGGGAAACACCATCGTCATGTATTTCAGTAGAATCGCGTTACAGAGCTAAAATAAAACACATACTGGGACAACTCAAAACTAATCAGTGCAGCCCAAGCTCTTTTGCTGTTTCGACGTTAGGGGAGGACTGTAATGATTTTAGGGCATTTAGCTTTTTTGAATGGGGTTTCCAGATTTCTGGGGAAACACCATCGTCATGTATTTCAGTAGAATCAGCGTTACAGAGCTAAAATAAAACACATACTGGGACAACTCCAAAACTAATCAGTGCAGCCCAAGCTCTTTTGCTGTTTTCAAAGTTAGGGAGGACTGTAATGATTTTAGGGCATTTAGCTTTTGAATGGGGTTTCCAGATTTCTGGGGAAACACCATCGTCATGTATTTCAGTAGAATCAGCGTTACAGAGCTAAAATAAAACACATACTGGGACAACTCCAAAACTAATCAGTGCAGCCCAAGCTCTTTTGCTGTTTCGACGTTAGGGGAGGACTGTAATGATTTCAGGGCATTTAGCTTTTGAATGGGGTTTCCAGATTTCTGGGGAAACACCATTGTCATGTATTTCAGTAGAATCGCGTTACAGAGCTAAAATAAAACACATACTGGGACAACTCCAAAACTAATCAGTGCAGCCCAAGCTCTTTTGCTGTTTCGACGTTAGGGGAGGACTGTAATGATTTTAGGGCATTTAGCTTTTGAATGGGGTTTCCAGATTTCTGGGGAAACACCATCGTCATGTATTTCAGTAGAATCAGCGTTACAGAGCTAAAATAAAACACATACTGGGACAACTCCAAAACTAATCAGTGCAGCCCAAGCTCTTTTGCTGTTTCGACGTTAGGGGAGGACTGTAATGATTTTTAGGGCATTTAGCTTTTTTTGAATGGGGTTTCCAGATTTCTGGGGAAACACCATTGTCATGTATTTCAGTAGAATCGCGTTACAGAGCTAAAATAAAACACATACTGGGACAACTCCAAAACTAATCAGTGCAGCCCAAGCTCTTTTTTGCTGTTTCGACGTTAGGGGAGGACTGTAATGATTTCAGGGCATTTAGCTTTTGAATGGGGTTTCCAGATTTCTGGGGATACACCTCTGTCATGTATTTCAGTAGAATCCCAGCGTTACAGAGCTAAAATAAAACACATACTGGGACAACTCCAAAACTAATCAGTGCAGCCCAAGCTCTTTTTGCTGTTTCGACGTTAGGGGGGAGGACTGTAATGATTTTAGGGCATTTAGCTTTTGAATGGGGTTTCCAGATTTCTGGGGAAACACCATCGTCATGTATTTCAGTAGAAATCAGCGTTACAGAGCTAAAATAAAACACATACTGGGACAACTCCCAAAACTAATCAAGTGCAGCCCAAGCTCTTTTTGCTGTTTCGACGTTAGGGGGGAGGACTGTAATGATTTCAGGGCATTTAGCTTTTGAATGGGGTTTCCAGATTTCTGAGGAAACACCATCGTCATGTATTTCAGTAGAATCTTCTTACAGAGCTAAAATAAAACACATACTGGGACAACTCAAAACTAATCAGTGCAGCCCAAGCTCTTTTGCTGTTTCGAAGTTAGGGGAGGACTGTAATGATTTCAGGGCATTTAGCTTTTGAATGGGGTTTCCAGATTTCTGGGGAAACACCATCGTCATGTATTTCAAGTAAAAGCGTTACAGAGCTAAATATAAAACACATACTGGGACAACTCCAAAACTAATCAGTGCAGCCCAAGCTCTTTTTTAGCTGTTTTTTAGACGTTAGGGGAGGACTGTAATGATTTTAGGGCATTTAGCTTTTGAATGGGGTTTCCAGATTTCTGGGGAACACCATTGTCATGTATTTCAGTAGAAAGCAGCGTTACAGAGCTAAAATAAAACACATACTGGGACAACTCCAAAACTAATCAGTGCAGCCCAAGCTCTTTTTTGCTGTTTCGAAGTTAGGGGAGGACTGTAATGATTTTAGGGCATTTAGCTTTTGAATGGGGTTTCCAGATTTCTGGGGAAACACCATCTGTCATGTATTTCAGTAGAAAGCAGCGTTACAGAGCTAAAATAAAACACATACTGGGACAACTCCAAAACTAATCAGTGCAGCCCAAGCTCTTTTTTGCTGTTTTCGACGTTAGGGGAGGACTGTAATGATTTTAGGGCATTTAGCTTTTGAATGGGGTTTCCAGATTTCTGGGGAAACACCATCGTCATGTATTTCAGTAGAAAGTTACAGAGCTAAAATAAAACACATACTGGGACAACTCCAAAACTAATCAATTGCAGCCCAAGCTCTTTTTTGCTGTTTCGAAGTTAGGGGAGGACTGTAATGATTTTAGGGCATTTAGCTTTTGAATGGGGTTTCCAGATTTCTGGGGAAACACCATTGTCATGTATTTCAGTAGAATCGCGTTACAGAGCTAAAATAAAACACATACTGGGACAACTCCAAAACTAATCAGTGCAGCCCAAGCTCTTTTGCTGTTTCGACGTTAGGGGAGGACTGTAATGATTTCAGGGCATTTAGCTTTTGAATGGGGTTTCCAGATTTCTGGGGAACACCATTGTCATGTATTTCAGTAGAATCAGCGTTACAGAGCTAAAATAAAACACATACTGGGACAACTCAAAACTAATCAGTGCAGCCCAAGCTCTTTTGCTGTTTCGACGTTAGGGGAGGACTGTAATGATTTTAGGGCATTTAGCTTTTGAATGGGGTTTCCAGATTTCTGGGGAAACACCATTGTCATGTATTTCGGTAGAAACGCGTTACAGAGCTAAAATAAAACACATACTGGGACAACTCCAAAACTAATCAGTGCAGCCCAAGCTCTTTTTGCTGTTTCGAAGTTAGGGGAGGACTGTAATGATTTCAGGGCATTTAGCTTTTGAATGGGGTTTCCAGATTTCTGGGGAAACACCTCTGTCATGTATTTCAGTAGAATCGCGTTACAGAGCTAAAATAAAACACATACTGGGACAACTCCAAAACTAATCAGTGCAGCCCAAGCTCTTTTGCTGTTTCGACGTTAGGGGAGGACTGTAATGATTTTAGGGCATTTAGCTTTTGAATGGGGTTTCCAGATTTCTGGGGAAACACCATCGTCATGTATTTCGGTAGAAACGCGTTACAGAGCTAAAATAAAACACATACTGGGACAACTCCAAAACTAATCAGTGCAGCCCAAGCTCTTTTGCTGTTTCGACGTTAGGGAGGACTGTAATGATTTTAGGGCATTTAGCTTTTGAATGGGGTTTCCAGATTTCTGGGGAAACACCATCGTCATGTATTTCAGTAGAATCGCGTTACAGAGCTAAAATAAAACACATACTGGGACAACTCCAAAACTAATCAGTGCAGCCCAAGCTCTTTTGCTGTTTCGGCGTTAGGGGGGACTGTAATGATTTCAGGGCATTTAGCTTTTGAATGGGGTTTCCAGATTTCTGGGGAAACACCATTGTCATGTATTTCAGTAGAATGCGCGTTACAGAGCTAAAATAAAACACATACTGGGACAACTCCAAAACTAATCAGTGCAGCCCAAGCTCTTTTGCTGTTTTCAGTTAGGGGAGGACTGTAATGATTTCAGGGCATTTAGCTTTTGAATGGGGTTTCCAGATTTCTGGGGAAACACCATCGTCATGTATTTCAGTAGAATCGCGTTACAGAGCTAAAATAAAACACATACTGGGACAACTCCAAAACTAATCAGTGCAGCCCAAGCTCTTTTTTGCTGTTTTCGAAGTTAGGGGAGACTGTAATGATTTTAGGGCATTTAGCTTTTGAATGGGGTTTCCAGATTTCTGGGGAACACCTCTGTTATGTATTTCAGTAGAATCGCGTTACAGAGCTAAAATAAAACACATACTGGGACAACTCCAAAACTAATCAGTGCAGCCCAAGCTCTTTTGCTGTTTTCGACGTTAGGGGAGGACTGTAATGATTTTAGGGCATTTAGCTTTTGAATGGGGTTTCCAGATTTCTGGGAAACACCATCGTCATGTATTTCAGTAGAATCGCGTTACAGAGCTAAAATAAAACACATACTGGGACAACTCCAAAACTAATCAGTGCAGCCCAAGCTCTTTTGCTGTTTTCGACGTTAGGGGAGGACTGTAATGATTTCAGGGCATTTAGCTTTTTTGAATGGGGTTTCCAGATTTCTGGGGAAACACCATTGTCATGTATTTCAGTAGAATCGCGTTACAGAGCTAAAATAAAACACATACTGGGACAACTCCAAAACTAATCAGTGCAGCCCAAGCTCTTTTGCTGTTTCGACGTTAGGGGAGGACTGTAATGATTTTTCAGGCATTTAGCTTTTGAATGGGGTTTCCAGATTTCTGGGGAAACACCATCTCATGTATTTCAGTAGAATCGCGTTACAGAGCTAAAATAAAACACATACTGGGACAACTCAAAACTAATCAGTGCAGCCCAAGCTCTTTTGCTGTTTCGACGTTAGGGAGGACTGTAATGATTTCAGGGCATTTAGCTTTTGAATGGGGTTTCCAGATTTCTGGGGAAACACCATCTGTCATGTATTTCAGTAGAATCGCGTTACAGAGCTAAAATAAAACACATACTGGGACAACTCCAAAACTAATCAGTGCAGCCCAAGCTCTTTTTGCTGTTTTCGAATTTAGGGGAGGACTGTAATGATTTTAGGGCATTTAGCTTTTGAATGGGGTTTCCAGATTTCTGGGGAAACACCATCTGTCATGTATTTCAGGTAGAATCAGCGTTACAGAGCTAAAATAAAACACATACTGGGACAACTCCAAAACTAATCAGTGCAGCCCAAGCTCTTTTGCTGTTTCGAAGTTAGGGGAGGACTGTAATGATTTCCAGGGCATTTAGCTTTTGAATGGGGTTTCCAGATTTCTGGGGAAACACCATTGTCATGTATTTCAGTAGAATCAGCGTTACAGAGCTAAAATAAAACACATACTGGGACAACTCCAAAACTAATCAGTGCAGCCCAAGCTCTTTTGCTGTTTCGAAATAAATTAGGGAGGACTGTAATGATTTTAGGGCATTTAGCTTTTGAATGGGGTTTCCAGATTTCTGGGGAAACACCATCGTCATGTATTTCAGTAGAAATCGTTACAGAGCTAAAATAAAACACATACTGGGACAACTCCAAAACTAATCAGTGCAGCCCAAGCTCTTTTGCTGTTTCGAACGTTAGGGGAGGACTGTAATGATTTCAGGGCATTTAGCTTTTGAATGGGGTTTCCAGATTTCTGGGGAAACACCATCTGTCATGTATTTCAGTAGAAAGCGCGTTACAGAGCTAAAATAAAACACATACTGGGACAACTCCAAAACTAATCAGTGCAGCCCAAGCTCTTTTGCTGTTTTCAAGTTAGGGGAGGACTGTAATGATTTTAGGGCATTTAGCTTTTGAATGGGGTTTCCAGATTTCTGGGAAACACCATCTGTCATGTATTTCAGTAGAATCAGCGTTACAGGCTAAAATAAAACACATACTGGGACAACTCCAAAACTAATCAGTGCAGCCCAAGCTCTTTTGCTGTTTTTAAACGTTAGGGGAGGACTGTAATGATTTTAGGGCATTTAGCTTTTTGAATGGGGTTTCCAGATTTCTGGGGAAACACCATCGTCATGTATTTCAGTAGAAAGCAGCGTTACAAAGCTAAAATAAAACACATACTGGGACAACTCCAAAACTAATCAGTGCAGCCCAAGCTCTTTTGCTGTTTCGAAGTTAGGGGAGGACTGTAATGATTTCAGGGCATTTAGCTTTTTTTGAATGGGGTTTCCAGATTTCTGAGGAACACCATTGTCATGTATTTCAGTAGAATCGCGTTACAGAGCTAAAATAAAACACATACTGGGACAACTCCAAAACTAATCAGTGCAGCCCAAGCTCTTTTTTGCTGTTTCGACGTTAGGGGAGGACTGTAATGATTTTAGGGCATTTAGCTTTTGAATGGGGTTTCCAGATTTCTGGGGAAACACCATCGTCATATTTCAGTAGAATCGCGTTACAGAGCTAAAATAAAACACATACTGGGACAACTCCAAAACTAATCAGTGCAGCCCAAGCTCTTTTGCTGTTTCGAAGTTAGGGGAGGACTGTAATGATTTCAGGGCATTTAGCTTTTGAATGGGGTTTCCAGATTTCTGGGGAACACCATTGTCATGTATTTCAGTAGAATCAGCGTTACAGAGCTAAAATAAAACACATACTGGGACAACTCCAAAACTAATCAGTGCAGCCCAAGCTCTTTTGCTGTTTCGAAGTTAGGGGAGGACTGTAATGATTTCAGGGCATTTAGCTTTTGAATGGGGTTTCCAGATTTCTGGGGAAACACCATCGTCATGTATTTCAGTAGAATCGCGTTACAGAGCTAAAATAAAACACATACTGGGACAACTCCAAAACTAATCAGTGCAGCCCAAGCTCTTTTGCTGTTTTGACGTTAGGGGAGGACTGTAATGATTTTAGGGCATTTAGCTTTTGAATGGGGTTTCCAGATTTCTGGGAAACACCATCTGTTGTATTTTCAGTAGAATCGCGTTACAGAGCTAAAATAAAACACATACTGGGACAACTCCAAAACTAATCAGTGCAGCCCAAGCTCTTTTGCTGTTTCGACGTTAGGGGAGGACTGTAATGATTTCAGGGCATTTAGCTTTTGAATGGGGTTTCCATATTTCTGGGGAAACACCATTGTCATGTATTTCCAGTAGAATGCAGCGTTACAGAGCTAAAATAAAACACATACTGGGACAACTCCAAAACTAATCAGTGCAGCCCAAGCTCTTTTGCTGTTTCGACGTTAGGGGAGGACTGTAATGATTTTAGGGCATTTAGCTTTTTTGAATGGGGTTTCCAGATTTCTGGGAAACACCATCGTCATGTATTTCAGTAGAATCAGCGTTACAGAGCTAAAATAAAACACATACTGGGACAACTCAAAACTAATCAGTGCAGCCCAAGCTCTTTTGCTGTTTCGAAGTTAGGGGAGGACTGTAATGATTTCAGGGCATTTAGCTTTTGAATGGGGTTTCCAGATTTCTGGGATACACCATTGTCATGTATTTCAGTAGAATCGCGTTACAGAGCTAAAATAAAACACATACTGGGACAACTCCAAAACTAATCAGTGCAGCCCAAGCTCTTTTGCTGTTTCGACGTTAGGGAGGACTGTAATGATTTCAGGGCATTTAGCTTTTGAATGGGGTTTCCAGATTTCTGGGGGAAACACCATTGTCATGTATTTCAGTAGAATGCGTTACAGAGCTAAAATAAAACACATACTGGGACAACTCCAAAACTAATCAGTGCAGCCCAAGCTCTTTTGCTGTTTCGAAGTTAGGGGAGGACTGTAATGATTTCAGGGCATTTAGCTTTTGAATGGGGTTTCCAGATTTCTGGCGAAACACCATTGTCATGTATTTCAGTAGAATCGCGTTACAGAGCTAAAATAAAACACATACTGGGACAACTCCAAAACTAATCAGTGCAGCCCAAGCTCTTTTGCTGTTTCGATGTTAGGGGAGGACTGTAGTGATTTCAGGGCATTTAGCTTTTGAAAGGGACTAACAGATTTTTGGGGAAACACCATTGTCATGTATTTCAGTAGAATCGCGTTACAGAGGTAAAATAAAACACACACTGGG
>JAHFZB010001069.1:0-16795 GCA_036884735.1 Huso huso | reverse complement strand
CTTCGTTCCGGTTACATTGCCACCTCAACGGTTACGTTTGGGGCACCAGCCCGAGGAACCCGCGGTGATGTGCTGGCGGCACCATCTGGGTCCTGGCACTCCCCAGCCTGCTGCCAGGACCAGCGAACTACCGCGGTGTCTGGCAGCATGCCAGAAAAGCGATTCCTTGCAGGTCCCAGCCGCAGCGCCGTTCAACTACCTGCGGGGGTTAGCGGTATCAAAGCGTTCGCCAGCCTCCCAGCAGCGCTGGGCCCCAGTGACCCCAGCACGGGGTCTGGCTGCTCGTCAAATGGTCCCTGGCACCTCAACCAGTTCTTTGGGGGCGCAAGCGAGCCAGTTTGCTTGGCGAAAACGCGCAGCGGTCCTTAGCGGCACCTCCCATGCAGCGCTGGGCCCAGCGACTGATTTAGCGACTCCGCAAACGTTCCCTGGCACCTGCCCGCAGCATACGGGACCCAGCGACCCTGGCTGGTCCCCAGCGTCGCCAAACGGTCTCGCGTCTCCCAGCATGCGCCGGGGCCAGCGACCCAGCGGCGGCGTCTTCTTCGCCAAGCGGTTCATAGCAAACCAAAGCGTCTGCGATGCACCAGCGGGGTCCCAAAGGCTAACCAAACCGTCGGTAGCACCTCCCAGCATACGCTGCGAGACCACAGCTACTGCCGGGGTCCCAGCAGCTCGCCAAATGGTCTGGGCCCCTCAGCGCACGACTGGCCCCAGAGACCCTATGCGGGTCCTGTGCGGGTTTCGCCAACAGTCTGTCACCACACCCACGCACGGTCCCCAGCTTCACCACGTCCCAGCAGCTCTTCAAACGTTCCTTGGCGCCTCCCCAGCACGCGCACAGGCCCCAGTGACCCAGCACGGGGTCCCAGCTGCTCGCCAAATGGTCCCTGGCACCTCAACAGTTAGCAGGGCACCAGCGAGCCAGCGCCGGTTTAGCCGGCTTGCCATGGTCCCCTGGCACCTCCCAGCACAGGCATCGGCCCCAGCGACCCAGGGCTACCGGGTCCCAGCAGCTCGCCAAATGGTCCCTGGCACCTCCCAGCACGTACACTGGGACCAGCAACCCGGCGCGGGTCCCAGCTGCACGTCAACTGTCCTTAGCACCTCCCAGCAGCGCGGGCCCCAGCAACTTCGTGCGGGGTCCCAGCGTCTAGCGACGATACCTGGACCCTCCCAAGCGCGCGGGATTTACCGCAACGGGGGTCCCAGCACGGCTTCGCCAGCGGTCCCTATTTGGCACCTACGGCGTCGCGCGTACCAACATTACCTTGTGAGTCAACGGCTTTCGCCAGCATCCCTGGCACCTCCCAGCGCAGCGCGCGCAGTTTGGTGACCGCGCGGGGTCCCAACTGCCGTAAACAGTCCCTGGCACCGCATGGAGCGGGCCCCAACAACCCGTGCAGGGTCCAAGCGGCTATTAGCGGTCTGGCACCTCACAGCAACGCGGTCCCCAGCTACACCAGCGGGGTCCCAGCGGCTCCAGCCAAATGGTCCCTGGCACCTCCCAGCGCACACTAGGCGGCGACCCAGCGGCGGGGTTCCAGCGGCACTTCAGCGTTACCTGGCACCTCCTCAGCACTGCTTACGGGGCCCTGCGCGATGCGATCGCGGGATCCCAGCGTCTCGCCAAATGATTCCCTGGCGCCTCAGCATGCCATGGGTAGCAGCTACCCACGTGGGGTCCCAGCGGCTCGCCCTAACCGTCCCTGGCGCCTCCCCAGCACGCAAGACAGGCCCCAGTGACCCAGCACGGGTCCCAGCTGCTTTCATTAAAATGGTCCCTTGGCACCTCAACAGTTCGTGCAGGGGCACCAGCGAGCCAGCGCGGTGTCGCAGCCCGGTTGCCAAACGGTCCTAGCCTCCCAGCACAGGCATCGGCCCCAGCGACCCCGCTGGGTCCCAGTAGCTCGCCAAATGGTCCCTGGCACCTCCCCAGCACGTGCAGCACGGGACCCCGTGCCAGGTAAAGGTCCCAGTGCACCTACAGCGGCTTTCAGGGCTCCAGCTGCGCCAAATGGTCCCTGGCACCTCCCAAGCGTGCACTAGTGCCCCAGCGACCCCCAGCGAGTCCCAACGGCTGCAAAACCATCCTGGCACCTCCCCAGCGGCGCATGGGCCCCAGGACTCGCCACGGGTCCCAGCTGCTCGCCAAACAGTCAGTGGCACCTCACCAGCAGGGAGGGCCCCAACAACCCGTGCTGGGTCCCAGCTGACGCCAAGAAGTCCCTGGCACCTCCACCACGCACACTGGGCCCAGCGAACACGCAGGGGTCTCAGCGGCACACCAAACGTCCCCTGGCAAGTCTCCCAGAACGCCGCACGCCCCCTAGCGACCGCTCTCGCGGGTCCCAGCGGCAGTCCCCAATTTCTTTCCCACACGCCAACACAGGCCCAGCGACCCCACGCGCATCCCAACAGCTCGCCAAATGGTCATGGCCCCTCCCAAGCGCGCACTGGCCCCAGAGACCCTATGTGGGGTCCCTGAGGATCGCCAAACAGTCCTGGCACCATCCCAGCATGCGCACGGCCCAGCGAATAAGTGTGGGGTCCCAGCGAACTAAACGTTCTCTGGCACCTCCCAGCACGCACACTAGGCCGAGCGACCGCGACGGGTCCCATGAACTTCTAAGCGTTCCCTGGCACCTCCCCAGCACGCACTAGGCCCTAGCGACCCAGCGTGGATCCCAGCGATCCCGTCAAATGGTTCCTGGCACCTCCCCAGCGCTCACAGCCCCAGCGACCCAGCGCGGGTCCCAACAGCTCGCCAAATGGTCTAACACCCAGGGACCATCTTGGGTCCCTGAGGCTGGCCAAACGGTCCCCACCTCCCAGCACGCACACAGGCTCAGCGACCCCACGGGGTCCCAGCGGCTCGCCACGTTCCCTGGCACACTCCCAGCACGCATACGGACCCTGCGCGTGGTCCAGCGGGTCACCAAACCGTCGTGGGTGCACTCCCCAGGCGGCGCCACGGCCTCAGCGACCGCAGCAGCGGGTCCCAGCGGCTCAGCCAAACGCCCCTGGCACCTCCCAGCATGCGCCACCCGGCCCAGCGACCCCAAGCGGGGTCCCAACAGCCTGCCAAATGGTTCTGGGTTCTCAACAAGACGATTGGCCCCAGAGACCCTATGGGGTCCCTGAGGATCGCCAAACAGTCCCCTGAACCATCACAGCACTTTCCGGGGCCCCAAAGCGACCCGCGCTGAGTCCCAGCGGCTAAAGGTCCCTGGCACCTCAACAGCCGCGCCAGCGGGACCCAGAGACCCGTCTTTGGCGTCAGCTGCTTATGATGATCCCTGGCACTCCGGTACGCAGCGCGCTGGGCCCCAGCGACCTGTCTCGAGGTCCAGCTGACTTCATAAATATCCCTGGCACCCTACGCCGCTCAAGGTTACTTAGCGACCCATGCGGAAGTGCAGCAGCTACCAAAATGGTCCCCTGGCACCTCCCAATACGCGCGCAGGACCATGACCCTCGCGGGGCCCCAGCGGCTTCATCAGGAGTCCCTGGCACCTCCCCCAGCAGCGGGCCGAGATTTAGCGACCGTAAGGGTCCCAGCAACTCGCCAAATGATATGACCCTCCACAGCAGCGCCAAGTTCCAGCAACCCTTGTGGGTAGCAGCCGTAAAGCGGTCCTACCCACCTCCCAAACGCGACCCGCAGACCCCATTATTCAGCGGGGTCCAGCGGCTTCGCCAAAGGGTCCTGGCAAGTCCCAGCACTGCGCGTTATGCGCGACATGCGGTCCCTATGAGAACTGACCGCGGTCCCTGGCACCTCCAGCACGCACAGGGCCCAGCATTGTCACGCGGGAGTCCCAGCTCACCAAGCGTTCCCTGGCACCTCCCAGCAGCTGCGGGACCCAGCGACCCTGCGCCGTGGTCCCAGCGGCTGTAAGCCGTCCGTGGTACCTCCCCAGGCGCGCGCAGGGCCCCCACTTGACCAGCGTCCCAGTGGCTGTAAATGGTCACTGGCCTCCCAGCCTTAATTTAGCGACCGCGGCGAGAGATCCCTGCGTCCTTCATCCTAGCGCCCAGCAGCGCGAGGGCCCAGCATGACCCGGGGTCTCGGCGTCGCCAAATGGTCCCTGACACCTCCCAGCACGCACTGGCCCCAGAGACCTATATGTGCGGGGTCCCTGAGGATGTAAACAGTCCTGGAACCATTACAGCGGCGCTGTGAGCCCCAGCGACCCCAGCAGGTCCCAGCGGCTGCCAAAAGGTCCCTGGCACCTCAACAGCCGCAAACGGGACCCAGGGGCCGATGCGGCGTCCAGCTGCTTGCCAGTGATCCCCTGGCACTCCGGTACTGCGCGCAGAGGCCCCAGCGGTAATGGGGGTCAGCGGCTTCGCCAAATGCTCCCCTGGCACCTACGCGCTTGCGCTCGCGGGGCCCAGCGACCCCACTTGCGGGGTCCCAGCAGCCTGCGGCGAAGTCCCTGGCGCACTCCCCAGCGCGGCGCACTGGGATAGCGACTCGCCGGCCCCAGCTTTCCGCCAGGGTCCCTGGCACCTCAGCGGGTGAGGCTAGCGACTTTCGTGGGGTTAACTGGCCTTTCGCCAAATGATACCACCTGGCCTCCACAGCGCGGCGCGGGATTTAACAACCCAGCGGGGTGCTTGTGACTCGCCAAGCGGTCCCTGCCACCTCCCAAACACGGCCACGAAGAATTTAAGCGACGGGGTCCCAGCGTTTCACCAAAGGTCCTGGCAAGTCCCACAACACCGCACGTTAGCGACTGCGGGGTCCTGAAGCTATTAAGCGGTCCTATGGCACCTCCCAACGCACACAGGCCAGCGACCCCATGCGGGGTCTGGCGATTTCGCCAAGCCACCACCAGCGCACTCCCCAGCGGCATACGGGACCAGCGACCCACGGCTGGTCCAAGCGGCTTCATAACAAAGCCGTCGTGATTGCATCCCCGGTAGCGCCGCAGACTAGCGACCCAGCAGCGGCGTCAGTGGCTTTCGCCAAATGGTCACTAGCGCCTCCCCATGGCGCCTGGGCCCAGCGACCTTGGCGAGTCCCAGCGAATCTTCCTTCATGGTCCCTGGCACTTCCCCAGCATCGCGCACGGGGCCGCAGCGATAGCGGGGGTCTGGCGTCTCGCCAAATGGTCCTGACACCTCCCAGCACCGCTGGCCCCAGAGACCCTGCGGGGATGCCGTGCGGCTTCGCCAAGCGGTTCTAACCTCCCCAGCGCAAACACGGGCCCCAGCGACTGCGTAAATAATTACCTGAAAGCGTCCCGAAGCGCGCTGGCTAACAACCCGAAGTCGCGTAAAAGGTCCTAACGTCCAGCGCGCACACTGGGCCCAGCGAACCAGCGGGTCCCAGCGACTTCCTGCTTGATTCCATACAGGTCAGCACACGCACGTGCCCAGCGACCTGCCGGTACCTGAGACTCATAAACGGTTCCCTGGCACCTCCCCAGCCGCGCCACGGGACCATAGCGACCCCATACGGGTCCCAATACTTCGCCAAATGGTCTCTGGTACCTCCCGGCGTGCTCCCGCGGGGTATTGCTTGACAGCGGCGTCCAGTGGCTTCGCCAAATATGCGCAAAGCCTCCCCAGCGCGCGGATATTGGCGACCTTGGCATCCCAGCGTCTGGCTAAATGGTCCTAACTTTAACCGCGCCGCAGGCCAGCGACCAGCGGGGGTCCCCAGCGTCTACCAAATAGTTCTGACACCTCCCCAACTGCGCCGCAGACCCCAAAGCGACTTCACACAGGGTCCCAGCGGCTGTGAAGTCCGTGGCCTCTAGCGCGCACACTGGCCCCAGAGAGACCCTGCCGCGCGGATTACGTGCGGCTCGCCAAACGGTCCCTGGCACCTCCCCAGCGCACGAAGCCGCGGGCCCCAGCGACCGCCAAATGGTACCTGGCCCGTCCCGAACGCCGCCCGGTTCGCGACCGCAGCGGGGGTCACAGCTGCTAAGCCAAACGGTCCCCTGGCACCTGCCAGCATGGGCAGGACCCCAGCTACACCATCGCGAGGTCCCTGAGGCTCATAAACGGTCCCTGGCACCTCCCAGCCGCAGCGGGCCGGGCCCCAGCTACACCATGCGGGGTCCCAGCTGGCTAGCCAAATGATCCCAACACTCCGATTACGCGCGCGGGCCCCAGCGACCTGTGCGGGGGTCCCAGCGGCTTCGCCAAATGGTCCCTGGCACCTCCCCAGCGTGCTCACGGGCTAGCGACCCGCCTTGTCGGTAGCTCGTAAAACTGTCCCTGGTAGCTCCCAACACGCGCTTTCGTACCCCACCAACCCGGGATCGTCAGCGTCTCGGCCAAATGGTCTCTGGCACCTACCCAACCGCGCCGCGGGGCCCAGCAACTTCACACAGGGTCCCAGCTGGCCAAATGGTCCCTGGCCCATCCCAGCGCTCACTGGCCCCAGCGACCCTGTGCGGGTCAAGCAGCCTCGGCAAATGCTCTAGCATCCCCATGCACCTCCCAGCGACAAGCACCCGGTCCCCAGCGCCTCGCCAAATGATACCTGGCCTTCCCCAAGCGCGCGCTGGGGACCAGCGACCCGCCAGCGGTGTGTCCCAGCAGCATTCGCAAACGGTCCCTAACACCTCCACAACACGCGCACAGGCCCCAGCGACCCCCGACCCATGGGGGGTCCCAACTGTTCGCCAAACAATCCCTAGAACACCTCCCAAGCGCAGCGCACTGGGCCCAGCGACGCGTACCAGGTCCCTGAGGCTCACCAAACGGTCCCTGGCACCTCCCCAGCAGACGGACCCAGCTACACCATCCTGCGGAGTCCCAGCGGCTCGCCAAATGGTCCTCCCTCCCAGCACACGCACTGGGCCCCAACCATCCTTGGGGTCCCAGTGGCACTTCAAACGGTCCTGGCACCTTCCAGCAGCGATGCAAAGGGCCCAACGACCCGATCTGTGAGGATCCCAGCAGCTCGCGTAAATGGTCCTGGCACCACCCCAGCCAGCTCACACGTGCACCAGCGACCCCAGCGGGGGTCCCAGCAACTCGCCAAAACCGTCCTGGCGCCTCCCAGCACACGCCGCGGGCCCCACTGACCCATACGGGGTCCAGCTTCTAGTGATCCCTGGCACCTCACCAGCACGCACACAGGGACCAGCGACCCCACAGGGTCTCAGCGACTTCGCCAAATGGTCCCTGGCACCTCCCCAGCCGTAGCTTCCGCGGACCAGCAACCATGCGCGGGGTCCCAGCGGCTCATAAATTGTCCCTGGTACCTCCCAAGCGCGCACTGGGCCCAAGCGACCCCGTCTGCGGGGTCCCAGCGACTTCATCAAATGGTCCCTGGCACCTCCCAAAGCGTGCGCCCAGGCCCCAACAGCCCGCATGAACATAAGAACATAAGAAGAACATAAGAAAAGTTTACAAGCAGAGGGAGGCCATTCAGCCCATCTTGCTCGTTTGGTTGTTAGTAACTTATTGATCCCAGAATCTCATCAAGCAGCTTCTTGAAGGATCCCAGGGTGTCAGCTTCAACAACATTACTGGGGAAGTTGGTTCCAGACCCTCACAATTCTCTGTGTAAAAAAGTGCCTCCTATTTTCTGTTCTGAATGCCCCTTTATCTAATCTCCATTTGTGACCCCTGGTCCTTGTTTCTTTTCAGGTCAAAGTGCCCTGGGTTGATATTGTCTATACCTTTTTGGATTTTGAATGTTTGAATCAGATGTTCGCGTAGTCTTCTTTGTTCAAGACTGAATAGATTCAATTCTTTTAGACTGTCTGCATCGACATGCCTTTTAAACCGGGATAATTCTGGTTGCTCTTCTTTTGCACTCTTTCTAGAGCAGCAATATCCTTTTTGTAACGGGTGACCAGAACTGAACACAATATTCTAGGTGAGTCTTACTAATGCATTGTAGAGGTTTTTAACATTACTTCCCTTGATTTAAATTCAACACTTCTCACAATATATCCGAGCATCTTGTTGGCCTTTTTTTTATAGCTTCCCCATATTGTCTAGATGAAGACATTTCTGAGTCAACATAAACTCCTAGGTCTTTTCATAGTTCCCTTCTTCAATTTCAGTATCTCCCATATGATATTTATAATGGACATTTTATTGCCTGCATGCTATACTTTACACTTTTCTCTATTAAATTTCATTTGCCATGTCTGCCCAATTCTGAATGCTGTCTAGATCATTTTGAATGACTTTGCTGCTGCAACAGTGTTTGCCATTCCTCCTATTTTTGTGTAGTCTGCAAATTTAGCGAGTTTGCTTACTTTACCAGAATCTAAATCATTAATGTAGATTAGGAATAGCAGAGGACTAATACTGATCCCTGTGGTACACCACTGGTTACTTCACTCCATTTTGAGGTTTCTCCATTTTTTGGTTTCATTTTGAGCATGGGGTCCCAGCGGCTCGCCAAAATGTCCATGGCACTTTCCCAAGCGCGCACTGGGCCCCCAATGACCGTCGCGGGTTCCCCAGCCCGACTCGCCAAATGGTCACTGGCACCTTCCCAGCACCACGCTGAGGCCCCAGCGACCCCGTGCGGGGGTCTCAGCGACTGACCGTGGTCCCTGGCACCTACCCAGTAGCGAACAGAACGGCCCACCAACCACCGCAGCGTGGTCCCAGAGGCTCATAAATGGTCTCTGGCACATCCCAAGTGCTCACACAGGCCCCAGCGACTTTGTGCGGGATCAAGCAGCTCGCCAAATGCTCCTTGGCACATCCCCAGCATGCACACGCCCCAAGCGACTTTCGACTTGTCAGACCCTTGCCACCTCCACCACAGCTCGCCAAATGATCCCTGGCACCTCCTCAGTGCGCTTCCAGGCCCCAAGCGACCCAAGACAGGGTCCCAGTTGCTCATAAAATGGTCCCTGCGCCTCACCAACATCGCGCACTTTCCCAGCAACCCTGTCGGGGATCCCAATGGCTTCATAAAATGAACCCTGACCCTCCACAGCCACAAGACCGGCCCAGTGACCTCAAGGTCCCAATGGTCCCACAAATGGTGGCTCGTCCTTCTCCCTATACATAAGCGGGGACCCAGTGACTTTCTTGTGGGGTCCCAGCTTGCAAATGGTCCCTGGCCCCTCCCAGTGTGTGCAAGGACCAAGCGACTTGCACGGTGCCCCAGCTAGCTCAAAATAGTCCCTGGCCCATCCCAAGCGCACTGGGCCATGACCCCACATGGTCCCAGCGACTGTAAAATGTCCCTGGCACCTCCCAAGCCACCACAGACCCAATAACCCAGTCTTGCAGGTTCCCAGCTGACTCATCAAATGGTCACTGGCACCTCCAGCCTACGCCCCACAGGGCCAGCAACCCGTCACGGGGTCCCAGCTGCTTTCGCCAAAGGTCCTCGCACCCCAAGCGCAGACTAACCACTTAGTGGGTCCCAGAGACTCGCCTAAATGGTCTCTGGCCATCCCAGAGCGCTCACCCAACAATGCGAGCTTTGTGGGGATCAAGCAGACTTACCAAATGGTCCCTGGCCCCTAAACAGCATGGCCTTGGATCCGACTGACCCGTGGTCCCAAACTCATAAATGCAGTCCTAACACCTCCACAAGCAGGCACTGGGACCAGCAACCCGCGATGCGCAGTCCAAGCGGCTTGCAAAATGATCCCTGGCACCTCCCCAGCATGCACACACAAGGGCCTAGCGACCCAGCGGGGTCCCAACTTGACTCGCTAAATGGTCCCTGGCGCCTCCCCAACACCCCCAGTTACCAGGGATGGAGTCCCAGCAGCTCAAAATGGTCCCTGGCAGCTCCTCAGCTCACAGGGCCCGACCGCCTGGCGTCCCAGCTACTGTAAAATGGTCCTGGCCCCTAACTGCTCACACATGCCCACGGACTTCGTCCGGTCTCAAGCAACTGTAAAATCTTCCCTGGCACCTCTCAGCATGCGCCTGAGGCCCAGTGACTTTGTGCGGGTCCCAGCGACTCATAAATGGTCCTGGCACTCCCAGCTGGCCAGCACTGGGCCCAGCAAACCAGCGGGGTCAACAGCTGTAAATGGTCCCCTAGCACCTCCCAATCGCCTTACAGCCATGACCCAGCGGTTCCCAGCTCCTAAGCCAAATTGTCCCTGGCACCTCCATGAACACGCACTGGGCCCAGCGACCACGAGAGGGCTCCCAGCTGCTCACCAAAGGTCCCTCACATCCCAAGCCTTACGGGCCCCGACCAGCGTGGGTCCCAGAGACTCATAAAATGGTCCCTTGCCCCATCCCAGGGCGCCAAGACGGGGCCCAACTTTCTTCTGCCTTGGGGTCCCAGCGGAGCTTGCCAAATGGTCCCTGGCCCCTAAACAGCAGCGCCACGGGATCAGCGACCTTGCGGGTCCCAGCGGTCACCAAATCGTCCCTGGCACCTCCACAGGCGCCCAGGCACTGGGACCAGAGACCCGCCGCGATAACGGTCCAAAGCGTACCGCCAAAAATACAACGCCAGCATGCGCACGGGGCCTAGCGGCCCAGCGGGGTCCCCAGCGGCTTCGCTAAATGGTCCCTGGCACCTCCATGGCGCTGCAGACTGGTTACCGGGATGGGTCCAGCAGCTCTCAAAGATTCACAACAGCGCTCCTCAAGCTCACTGAGCAGCGACTTATACGGGCGTCCCAGCTACTTCGCCAAATGGTCCCACAGCTAAGCGGCGGCGCCACGAGACTAGCGACCCCAGTCTCAGCGTGGCTCGCCAAATCTTCCCTGGCACCTCTCCAGCATGCGCCCACGGGGAACAGTGCCCCTTGTTGGGATCCCAGCGGCCAAAATGGTCCCTGGTAAAGTCCCAAGCGCCGCACTGGGCCATGACCCCACATGTGGTCCCAGCGACTGCAAAATGTCCATGGCACTTCCCCAGCAGCACTGGGCCCCAATGACCGTCGCGCGGGTTTTGCACTCGCCAAATGGTCACTGGCACCTTCCCAGCACTGCGCACAGGCCCCAAAGCGACCCCGTGCGGGGTCTCAGCGACTGGCCAAATGGTCCTAGCACCTACCAAGCGCGAACAGGGCCCAGCAACCACCGCGCGTGGTCCCAGAGGCTCATAAATGGTCTCTGGCACATCCCAAGTGCTCACACAGGCCCCAGCACTTTGTGCGGGATCAAACAGCTGCCAAATGCTCCTTGGCACATCCCCAGCATGCACCACGTGCCCCAGCGACTTTGGGCGTGGTCCAGACCTGCCACCTCCTGCAGCTCATGCGTGATCCCTGGCACCTCCTCAGTGCGGCTCGGGCCCCAGCGACCTCGCGCTGTCCCAGCCAGCTTTCAAATGGTCACTGGCGCCCTCCCAGTGTTCTTGGCTTCCAGCTACCCCACTGGGGTCCCAGTTGCTCATAAAATGGTCCCTCACCAACATGCTTTTCCCCCAACAACCCGTGCGGGTCCCAGCGGACTTCATAAATGGTCCCTGACCCCCCTCCACAACACGCATACGAGGCCCATGGGGACCGCCAGGGTCCCATGACAAATGGTGCATTTCGCCTTCCCCTGCACATAAAACAGGGGCCAGTGGACTTTGTGCGGGGATCCCAGCGGCTTACAAAATGGTCCCTGCCCCTCCCAGTGTGTGCAAGGGCCAAGCGACTTGCACAGGTGCCCCAGCAGCTCACCAAATAGTCCCTGGCCCATCCCAGCGCGCACTGGGCCCCAGCGACCCTGCGCGGGTCCCAGCAGCTCGCCAAATGAGTCCCTAGCACATCCCAAGCAGCACAGACAGACCTTGACCCAGGCAGGGGGTCCCAACAACTCTCGCCAAATGGTCTAGCACCTCCCCAGCACTGCCTGAGGGGCCCAGCAACCACAGGCGGGGTCCCAGCTGCTAAGCCAAATGCTCATGGCACATCCCAGCATGCACCGCGTGCCCCCAGCGAATATCTTGTGGTCAGGTCCCTACCACCTCCCTGCAGCTTCGCAAATGATCCCTTGCACCTCCTCAGTGCTGGCCCCCCCTGAGACTAGCTCGCTGTAAAATGGTCACTGGCCCTCCCCAATTCTTGGCCTTCAGACTGGCGACCCCCTTCCAGTGTCCCAGTTGCTCATAAAAATGGTTCCCTGAAGCCTCGCCAACATAAGCACTTTCCCCAACAACCCACGTCGCGAGGTCCCCAGCTGACTTCATAAATGGTCCCTGACCCCCTCCACAGCAGCGCCACGGGCCCCAGTGACCCAAGCAGGGTCCCAGCAACCTTGACAAATGGTCTTCGCCCCCTTCCTAACCTTAGCGGAATTTATTGATGACTTCAGCGCTGGGGTGTGACTTGCAAGTAGTCCTGGCCCTCCCAGTGTGTGCAGGGGCCAGCGACTGCGGTGCGCTAGCAGCTTCGCCAAATAGTCCCTGGCCCACATCCCCAGCACTGGGCCCAGCGACCCGTAGCGGATTCCCCAACGGCCTTCAGTTCCTGGCATCCCAGCGCTACGAACCCAGCGACCTGCGGGGTCCCAACGGCTTCGCAAATGGTCCCCTGGGCACCTCCCAGCACCGCACAGGGCCCAGCAACCACGGGTCCAAAGCTGCTCAATGCTCCTTGGCACATCCCAGCATGCACCACGCCCCAGCGAATATCTTGCGGTCCAGGTCCCTTACTGCCTCCCCTGCAGCTGCCAAATGATCCCTTGCACCTCCTCAGTCTTTCTGGCCCCAGCGCCCGGGCCAAATGGTCACTGGCGCCCCAGTCTTGGCTTCGGGCCCCAGCGACCCGCACAGTGTCCCAGTTGCTCATAAAATGGTCCCCAAGCGCCTCACCAACATGCGCTACTTTCCCCAACAACCCCGTCTGGGGTCCCAGCTGACTCATAAAATGGTCCCTGACCCCTCCACAGCAGCGCCACGGGGCCCAGCGTTACCCAGCGGGTCTCAATGGCTGTAAATCTTCCCTGGCACCTCTCCAGCATGCGCCTGGGGAACAAGTGCCCAGTAGAGATCCCAGCATTTCGCCAAATGGTCCCTAGTGCGTCCCAAGCGCCGCACTGGGCCAGCGACCCACATGGGTCCCAGCGACTTCATAAAATGTCCATGGCACTTCCCCCCAGCTAGCTGGGCCCCCCAATGACCGTGCGCGGGTTCCCAGCGGCTCGCCAAATGGTCACTGGCACCTTCCAGCATGCACAGGCCCCAGCGACCCGATCGGGGTCTCAGCGACTGTGGTCCCTGGCACCCTACCAGCCTTGAACAGGGCCCAGCAACCACCGCAGCGTGGTCCCAGCGGCTCTGAAATGGTCTCTGGCCCATCCCAGAGTGCTCACACAGGGCCCAAAGCGACTTTGTCGCGGGATCCAAACAGCTCATAAATGCTCCCTGGCACATCCCAGCATGCACACGTGCCCCCAGCTTGACTTTATAGCGGGGTCCAGGCCCTGCCAAATGGTCCCTACGCACCTCCCCAAGCGCTGGGGGACCAACAACCCCCGCGGGGTCAAAGCTGACTTACCAAATGGTCCCTGGCACCTCCACAGCAGACTGGCGCGACCCGGCGGGGTCCCAGCTGCTGCCAAAATATCCTGGCGCCTCCCAGCCAACACTGCCTTGCTGGGCTAGCGACCATGCCTGGGTCCCCAGCTCACCAAAATGGTTCCTGGCACCTCCCAGCGTGCACAGGGCCCAGCAACAACTACGAGGGGTCCCAGCAGCTCGCCAAATGGTCCTTAGCACATCTCCAGTGCTCACACATGCCCAGCGATTCTTGAGGGGTCCAAAACAACTAAGCCATACTCCCTCCCACCTCTCCCAGCGACCACGGGCCCCAGTGACTTTGTCGTGGTCCCAGCCTTGCCAAACTGACCCTGGCACCTCCGCCCAGCCTTTACTGAGACCAGCAAACGCGCACAGGGTCCCAGCGCTCGCCAAATGGTCCCTGGCACCTCCCAGTCATGGCCTTACGGACCAACCCGGTTCCCCAGCAGGACTCAGCTAAATGTCCCTAGCCCAGCTCCATGACACGCACTGGGCCCAGCGACCCTGCAGATCCCAGCGACTCATAAACCGTCCCTGGCGCCTCCCAGCAGGGCGCGGCCCCCAGCAAACCCGCGGGGTCCCAGCTGCTTTCGCCAAATGGATCCCTAGCTCATCCCAAGCCAGCGCACCACGGGAACCAGCGACTTAAGCGGGGTACCAGCTGACTGTAAATCGTCCCCTGGCCCCTCCCCAGTGGCGCCCAGGGGTCCAGCGACTTGCAGCGGGTTCCCAGCTCTCACCAAAATGGTCAGAGGGGCACACCTTCCCAATATAGCAGCAAGACCCCATGCTTGACCCCTTGGGGTCCCAGCCTGACTCATAAATGGTCTTCTGCATCCCCCCCAGTGCTTTCGCCACGGGCCCCCAGTGACTTTGTCTTGAGGGGTCCAAGCAATCGCCAAATAACTCCCTGGCACCTCCCAAGCGCCTGCGGGCCCCAGCGCCGTCGTGGTCTAGCGCCTTGCCAAACTGGCTCCCTGGCATCTGCAAGCGCTCGCTACAGGGCCCAGCAACCACGCGGGTCCCAATGACCTAATGGTACCTGGCACCTACCCAGCAGCGCACGGTCCCCAGCGACCCAGCCGGTGTCCCAAACTCTCGCCAAACTGTCCCTGGCACTTCCCAAGCGCCTTGCAGACTAGCGACCTAGTCGCAGTCAGTGGCTCGACAAATGGTCCCTGGCACTTCAAATGTGCTCACGAGGGCCCCAGCCTACTGCGGGGATCCCAGCTGCTGTAGTAGTTCCCCACCTCACCTCTGCTGAGCATAGCGTCCCTTTGGGGTCACAGCAGCTCGCCAAATGATCCCTGACACCTCCCAGGGCCTTTTGCACTGGACCCAAGCGACCCCATATGGTCCCAGCGACCTCTCCAAATGTCCTAGCACTTCCCAGCGTCGCACTGGGCCCAATGCCAGTCGCGGGTTCCCAGCGGCTCATAAATGGTCCCTGGCACATCCCAGTGCTCACACAGGCCCCAGCCTTGAGTTTGTCGCGAGGTCAAACAGCTTCATGTCTCCCTGGCACATCCCAGCATGCCGGGCCCCAGCGACCACCGGCGTGGTCCCAGCTGCTGCCGACGGTCCCTGGCATTCCCAGTGCTCACACACCAGCAACCAGCGACTTTGGTCCCAGATCCAAACAGCCGCCGTGGTCCCTGGCACCTCCACCATGCACACCTGCCCCAGCGACCCCCTGGCGTGGTCCCAGGCCACTCGCCAAATGGTCCCTGGCACCTCCCCAAGCCCAGCCCAGGGACCAGCAATGATCACGTGGGGTCCCAGCTGACTCGCCAAAATAATCTGGCACCTCCACAACAGCCTTACTGGGCCCAACGACCACGCGGGGTCCCAGCAGCCTAGCAAAATGGTCCCTGGCACCCTACCCAAAGTAGCGTGCACAGGGCCCAAGACCGCATAACGGAGTCCCAGCAGCTCATAATGGTCCCTGGCACATCTCAGTGCTCACATGCCCCGGCGACTTAGTGCGGGGATTCAAGCAACTTCGCCCACATACTCCCTGGCACCTCCCAGCACGAGCACGGGCCCCAGTGACTTTGTCGTGGTCCAAAAGCCCTTAAACAGACCCTGGCACCTCATGGCCTTCAGGGACCAACAAACAAGCACAGGGTCCCAGCTGCTGTAAATGGTCCCTGGCACCCTCCCCAAAGCTTGGGACCAGCAACCATGCGGGGTCCCAGCGACTTCATGAAATTGTCCCTGGTACCTCCCCCAGCGCACGCACTGGGCCCAAGCGACCCCGATGCGGGGTCCCAGCAGCTCGCCAAATGGTCCCTGGCACCTCCCCAGCGTCGCCCAGGCCCCAACAGCCCCGCATGAACATAAGAACATAAGAAGAACATAGAAAGTTTACAAACGAGAGGAGGCCATTCAGCCCATCTTGCTCGTTTGGTTGTTAGTAACAATTGATCCCAGAATCTCATCAAGCAGCTTCTTGAAGGATCCCAGGGTGTCAACTTCAACAACATTACTGGGGAGTTGGTTCCAGACCCTCACAATTCTCTGTGTAAAAAAAGTGCCTCCTATTTTCTGTTCTGAATGCCCCTTTATCTAATCTCCATTTGTGACCCCTGGTCCTTGTTTCTTTTCAGGTCAAAGAAGTGCCCTGGGTTGATATTGTCTATACCTTTTAGGATTTTGAATGTTTGAATCAGATCGCCAGCGTAGTCTTCTTTGTTCAAGACTGAATAGATTCAATTCTTTTAGCCTGTCTGCATCGACATGCCTTTTAAACCAGGATAATTCTGGTTGCTCTTCTTTGCACTCTTTCTAGAGCAGCAATATCCTTTTTTGTAACGGGTGACCAGAACTGAACACAATATTCTAGGTGAGGTCTTACTAATGCATTGTAGAGTTTTAACATTACTTCCCTTGATTTAAATTCAACACTTCTCACAATATATCCGAGCATCTTGTTGGCCTTTTTTATAGCTTCCCCATATTGTCTAGATGAAGACATTTCTGAGTCAACATAAACTCCTAGGTCTTTTTCATAGTTCCCTTCTTCAATTTCAGTATCTCCCATATGATATTTATAATGGACATTTTTATTGCCTGCATGCTATACTTTACACTTTTCTCTATTAAATTTCATTTGCCATGTGTCTGCCCAATTCTGAATGCTGTCTAGATCATTTTGAATGACTTTGCTGCTGCAACAGTGTTTGCCATTCCCTCCTATTTTTGTGTGTCCCTGCAAATTTAACAGGTTTGCTTGCTTTGCAGAATCTAAATCATTAATGTAGATTAGGAATAGCAGAGGACCTAATACTGATCCCCTGTGGTACACCACTGGTTACTTCACTCCATTTTGAGGTTTCTCCATTTGAGGTTTCATTTTGAGCA
>JAHFZB010001068.1:0-16814 GCA_036884735.1 Huso huso | reverse complement strand
CCATTTGGAAAACCGCTGGGACACTGCGCCCGAAATCGCTGGGGCCCGTCGCCCCCACTGGGATGTGCCACGGGCCATTTGGAGAGCCGCTGGGACCCCCAGCGGGTCGCTGGGCACCGTGTGCGTGCTGGGGTGGGGCCAGGGACCATTTAGAACCGCTGGGACCACGCACATGGTTGCTTGGCCCTGTATTCACGCTGGGTAGGGAGCCAGGGACCATTTGGCGAGCCGCTGGGACCCCGCTCGAGGTGACTGGGGCCCGTGCGCGTGCTGGTGAGGTGCCAGGGACCATTTGATGAGCAGCTGGGACCACGTGCGGGGTTGCTGGTCCCCGTGCGCGCGCTGGGGAGGTGCCATGGACCATTTGCAGGCTGCTGGGACTCCACACCTGGTATCTGGGGCCCGTGTGCGCGCTGGGGAGGTGCCAGGGACCATTTGGCGAGCCGCTGGGACCCCGCCTGGGGTCGCTGGGACCAGTCGGTGCACTGGGGAGGTACCAAGGACCATTTGGCGAGCTGCTGGGACCCCGTCTTGGGTTCGCTGGGCCCCATCTTGCGCGCTGGGGAGGTGACAGGAACATTTGGCGAGCCGCTGAGACCCCATCTTGCGGTAGTTGGACCCTGTGCACATGCTGGGGAGGGGCCATGGACCATTTGGCGAGCCGTTGGGACCTCCCCGTGGTTGCTGGGCCCGGTCCACGAGCTGGGGGGAGGTGCCAGGGACCATTTGGCCAGCCGCTGGGACCCTGCAGGAGGTCGCTGGAGCCCCTGCGCTCGCTGGTGAGGTGCCAGGGACCATTTGGCAAGCCATGGCACCTCCCATGAAGTCGCTGTGGTCCGTGCGCGCTCTGGGGATGTGGCAAGGACCATTTGGTGAGCCTCTGGGACCCTGCGCGAGGTCGCTGGGCCCGTGCAATCGCTGGGGAGGTGCCAGGGATTGTTTGCCGAGCATGAAACCGGTAGCGGGGTCGCTGGGGCCCGTGTGCGTGCTGGGGAGGGGCCAGGGACCATTTTATGAGCCAGCTGGGACACCGCAGAAGTCGCTGCCCATACTAAAAAATATATATTTTAAATATATTTTTGTAAACATATTATTCATATAAAACTCATAGTCTTTGGGAATGATAAAATATATGGAAAAATATATGTATTATGTATGTAACGTTATATAAAATATATTTAACATATTATAAAATTGGCCTGCTTTTCATCATATGGAAAATATATTTACAATGTATTTGCTTAAACATATTTTAAATATATTTAAAATATAATTTCAGGTAACAATATATCAATGATATTGTCCATGTATTTTTTAGAAATGTATTATTCAATATATTTACTAAACATGTATTATATAATGTATTTACAATATATTACATAATGTAAAATGCCTGGACACACACCATATTTTGCATGTGTTCCACCAAACAGATGTGAAGCAAATAAATAAGAAAGGAATGGAATTCCGCAATTTCACTTAAAAATAACCACTATCTTTAAACATAACGGATATATCAACATTTTGTAAAAATTCAGTGTATTTAAAACACTCAAGTACAAAAATGAAAAGCTTTCAACATATGCTAAAAGGCTGTTTGCATTACAACAGGTGTTTGGGCTGCTTCTCTGTAGACCTGCTAACATTGTTCTTCTGAAACTATGAGACGTTACAAAAACTGCTGCTTCCAATTAAAAAATGCATTAATAGCTATGGAATTGTTGCTGAAAATAGAGCTATGAAAGTAAAAAAAAAAAAAACCACTAATAAACTGGAAATACATTTTTATAATTTCATTCTTTTTTTCATATTGGTGGGCATACAGTTTAAATATAAGGTGCCTTAAAATATGAACAGCCTATTGTGCCCTTGATTGTTATTGACCTCTCTTTTTTTTCTTCTAAATACTAGGCTTAGCCCAGTTATTTTTTATGAGGTATCTGTAACACTTCGGTATCAAGGAAAGATTGATTAACGACCATATTTGTTCCGTCAAGAATAAACTTATTTACCGAATTAAAATCACAGTGTCTGTGTTTTTATCTGCTGTACATGGATAAACTTATGAAGCCGCCTTGTTTTAAATTTAATGCTGCCTGACCATCGCAGTCTCCCATTATATGCAATATATTTCATTTAAATATGCTCTATTTTGCTCTTATCTGCCCCCTATTTTACTACATTTAATCCTATGCTTCAGAATACTGTAATCTGCCAAGTGTTTAACCTGTAGTATTTTGTACTTAATCATATCCTCATGTAACTATCACTATTTAATCATATCCTGATGTAACTTTCACTATTATCTGCTGTATTATTGAATTGTGGTTTGTCACACTTGAAAAAATTATTGTATTTCTTGCTCTTATTGTATGACTTGTATTGTAACACTTGAATGTATTTGTATTTGCTTGCGATTGTAAGTCGCCCTGGATAAGGGCGTCTGCTAAGAAATAAATAATAAATAATAATAATATAAATATATTGTTTGAAAACACTGCATACACTTTTAAATATATTAATGTGAATATATTTATTTACAACATATTTATTAATGTATTTCGAATATAATTTAGAAAAATAAAATGTATAAATGTGAATATGTGGATTTACAAAATACATTTATAGTATATTAAAATATATTTAAGCAACATGTCACATACATTTCAGGTTTAAAAAATATATACAGACGTGCTCAAATTTGTTGGTACCCTCCACAAAAACGAAGAATGCACAATTTTCTCTGAAATAACTTGAAACTGACAAAAGTAATTGGCATCCACCATTGTTTATTCCATATTTAATAGAAATCAGACTTTGCTTTTGATTTTTTATTCAACATAATATTGTAAATAAGAAAACAAATGAAAATGGCATGGACAAAAATGATGGGACCGCTAACCTAATATTTTGTTGCACAACCTTTAGAGGCAATCACTGCAATCAAACGTTTTCTGTAGCTCTCAATGAGACTTCTGCACCTGTTAACAGGTAGTTTGGCCCACTCTTCCTGAGCAAACTGCTCCAGCTGTCTCAGGTTTGATGGGTGCCTTCTCCAGACTGCAAGTTTCAGCTCTTTCCATAGATGTTTGATAGGATTCAGATCAGGACTCATAGAAGGCCACTTCAGAATAGTCCAATGTTTTGTTCTTATCCATTCTTGGGTGCTTTTAGCTGTGTGTTTTGGGTCATTATCCTGTTGGAGGACCCATGACCTGCGACTGAGACAGAGCTTTCTGACACTGGGTAGTACGTTTCGCTCCAGAATGCCTTGATAGTCTTGAGATTTCATTGTGCCCTGCACAGATTCAAGGCACCCTGTGCCAGGCGCAGCAAAGCAGCCCCAAAACATAACCGAGCCTCCATGTTTCACTGTAGGTATGGTGTTCTTTTCTTTGAAAGCTTCATTTTTTAGTCTGTGAACATAGAGCTGATGTGACTTGTCAAAAAAAGCTCCAGTTTTGACTCATCTGTCCAAAGGACATTCTCCCAGAAGGATTGTGGCTTGTCAATATGCATTTTAGCAAATTCCAGTCTGGCTTTTTTATGTTTTCTTTGAAAAGTGGAGTCCTCCTGGGTCTTCTTCCATGGAGCCCACTTTCCTCAAAAAAGCGACGGATGGTGTGATCAGAAACTGACGTACCTTCACCTTGGAGTTCAGCTTGTATCTCTTTGGCAGTTATCCTTGGTTCTTTTTCTACCATTCGCACTATCCTTCTGTTCAATCTGGGGTCGATTTTCCTCTTGCGGCCATGCCCAGGAGGTTGGCTACAGTTCCATGGACCTTAAACTTCTTAATAATATTTGCAACTGTTGTCACAGGAACATCAAGCTGCTTGAGATGGTCTTGTAGCCTTTACCTTTACCATGCTTGTCTATTATTTTCTTTCTGATCTCTTCAGACAACTCTCTCCTTTGCTTTCTCTGGTCCATGTTCAGTGTGGTGCACACAATGATACCAAACAACACAGTGACTACTTTTCTCCATTTAAATAGGCTGAATGACGGATAACAAGATTGGAGACATGTGTGATACTAATTAAAGAAACTAATTAGTTTGAAATATCACTATAATCCAATTATTTATTATCTTTTCTAAGGGTACCAAATAAATGTGTCCAGGCCATTTTAGAATATCTTTGTAGAATAAGCAATAATTCATCTCTTTTCACAGCTTCTTTGCTTTATTCTATGACAAACCAAAAGGCATGCAAGTATACATGATAAAATAGCTTTTAATTTCATCACTTTTCAGGAGGAATGAAGCATTATTTCAATGAGCTGTAAGGGTACCAACAAATTTGAGCACGTCTGTAATTCCATATATTAAATATATATTTATTTTCCGTATGGGGGCCCCGTGTGCATGCTGGGGAGGTGCCAGGGACCATTTGGCGAGCATAGAGAAACCACGCTGGGGTCACTGGTCTCCGTGTGTGCACACTGGGAGGCCAGGGACCATTTGGCAGCTGGGGACCATAGTGAAGTCACTGGGACCCGTGGTTGCGTGGGGAGGGTCTAGGGACAATTTGGCGAGGACCCAGGCGTCACTGGGCCCGTGCGCGCGCCAGGGTAGGAGCCAGGGACCATTTGGTGAGCCGCTGGGACCAGGCGCGAAGTCACTGGGGCCTGAGCGCACGCTGGGTAGGTGCCAGGGACGAATTGGCGAGCCGTGGGACCCTGCGCAAAGTCGCTGGGGCCCATGAGGCACTGAGGATGTGCCAGGGACCATTTGTCAAGCCGCTGGGAACCTGCGTGTGGTGGCTGGGCCCCGTGGGTACGCTGGGGAGGAACACGGACGATTTGGCAAGCCGCTGGGACCCAGCGAAGTCGCTGGAACTGTGCGCCGCTCTGGTGATGTGCCAGGGACCATTTGCGAGCTGCTGGGACCCAACGTAAAGACACTGGGGCCCATGAGCGCACTGCAGATGTTCCAGGGACCATTTGCTAGCCGCTGGCACCCTGCACGAAGTTGCTGGGTCCTGTCTTGTGCTGGGGGGAGCCAGGGGCCATTCGATTAGCCACTGGGACCCCACGCTGGGTCGCTGGGACCCATGCGAGCACTTGGGAGGTGCCAGGGACCATTTGGCAAGCCACTGGAACCCCCGCGGGGTCTGGGCCCTGTGGTATGCTGGGGAGGTGCCAGCGACCTTTTGGGAGCCGCTGGGAATCTACGCTGCAGTAGCTGGGGCCCGTGTGCACGCTGGGGAGATGCCAGGGACCATTTGGCGAGCCGCTGGGACCTCGCACGGGGTCGCTGGGCCCAGTGCGTGCGCAGGGGAGGGGCCAGGGACTATTTGGTGAGCCGCTGGGACCCCGAGCGAAGTCGCTGGGGCTCTTCGCGCACTGGGGGAAGTGCCAGGGACCATTTGATCGGGCCGCAGGAACCCAGCAAAGGTTGCTGGGGCCCGTGTGCATGCTGGGTAGGTGCCAGGGACCATTTGGCGAGTCGCTGGGACCCCGATCGGGTCGATGGGCCCGTGCGTGCTGGGGAGGTCAGGTACCAGCGAGCCGCTGGGACACCGCGTGAAGTCGCTGGGGCTCGTCTCGCTCTTTTGTATGTGCCAGGGACCATTTGGCGAGCCTCTGGGACCCTGCGGCGAGACGCTGGGGCCGATGTGATAGCTGGGGAGGTGCCAGGGACCATTTGGCAAGCCATGGAACCCCACACTGCGTCAAGCTTTGCCCTGTGTGCGTGCTGTGGGTGCCAGGGACCATTTGTCGAGCTGGGGACCCTGTGCAGGGTCGCTGGGGCCTGTCTTGCATTGGGGGCCGCCAGGGATAGTTTGGCGAGCCCCTCGGACCCTGTGCAGGGGCCGTGGCGTGCTGGGTATGTGACAAGGACCATTTGTGGGGGACCCCATGCGTGGTTGCTTGGCACTGTGTGCGCGCTGGGTAGGTGCCAGGGACCATTTGGCGAGCCTCTGGGAACCCGCACAGGGTCGTTGGGTCCAGGGCGCTCGCTGGGGATGTGCCAGGGACGATTTGTGAACTGCTGGGAACCTGCAGTGGTGTCGCTGTGCCCAGTCGCATGCTGGGAGGTGCCAGGAACATTTGGTGAGCCACTGGGACCCCGCGCGTGGTTGCTGGGCCCCGTGCGCGTGCTGGGGAGGAGCCAGGAACAATTTGGCGAGTCTCTGGGACCCTGCGTGAGGTCGCTGGGCCTTGTGAGTGCGCTGTGATGTGCCAGGGACCATTTGTGAGCCTCTGGGACACTGTGCAGAGTCACTCATCCATGTGCACGTGCTGGGGAGGGGCCAGGGACCATTTGGCAAGCCGCTTGGTTCTCGCACGAAGTCGCTGCCCTGTGCACGTGAGGGGGAGGTGCCAGGGACTATTTGGAGAGCCACTGGGAACCCGCGCCAGGTCGCTAGGCCCGTGTGTGCGCTGCGGAGGGGCCAGGAACCATTTGCGAGCCGCTGGGACCCCGCTCGTGGTTGCTGGGACCTGTGCGTGCACTGGGTAGGAGCCAGGGACCACTTTGCGAGCTGCTGGGACCCCGCACGGGGTCGCTGGGGCCTGTGCGACTGCTGGTGAGCTTCCAGGGACCATTTGATGAGCAGCTGGGACCCCGGGCGGTGTTGCTGGAGCCCGAGCTCACACTGGGGAGGCGCCAGGGACCATTTGGTGAGCCGCTGGGACCCCGAGTGAGGTGGCTGGGTCCAGTGTGCGCGCTGGGGTCACTGGGGATGTGCCAGGGACCATTTGGCAAGCCGCAAAATCCTCGCACGATGTTGCTGCCCTGTGCGCGCACTGGGGAGGTGCCAGGGACCATTTGTGAGCCTCTGAGACCCCTCGCAAAGTTGCTGGGGCCCGTGCCCGCGCTGGGGAGGGTCAAGGGACTATTTAGCGAGCCGCTGGGACCCTGCTCAGGGTTGATGTGGCCTGTGCGCACGCTGGTAAGGTGCCAGGGACCATTTGGCGAGCTGCTGGGACCCCCGCCCGAGTCGCTGGGGCCCAGTGCGGCGTTGGGGAGGGGCAAGGGACCATTTATAATCCGCTGGGACCCAGCGTGGTTGCTGGGCCCTGTGCGTGCTGGGTAAGAGCCAGGGTCCATTTGGGAGCCGCTGGGACCCTGCGCGAGGTCGCTTGGGCCCGTCGATCGCTGTTGAGGTGCTAGGGACGATTTGGTGAGCTGCTGGGACACCGCTGGGCCTCATGCGCGCCTGAGAGGTGTCAGGTACCATTTGGCTAGCGCTGGGGACCCTCGCGGTTGCTGGGGTCCGTGCCTGCGCTGGGGATAGGAAAGGGACCATGTGAGCCTCTTGGACACTCTTGCGAGGTCGCTGGGGCCAGTCGTGCACTTGGAGGTACCAGTGACCATTTGGCGAGCCGCTGGGACCCGCTCGTGGTTGCTGGGTCCTGTGCGCACTGGGTAGGAGCCAGGGACCACTTTGCGAGCTGCTGGGACCCCCGCACGGGGTCGCTGGGGCCTGTGCGACTGCTGGTGAGCTTCAGGACCATTTGATGAGCAGCTGGGACCCCGGGCGGTGTCGCTGGAGCCCGAGCTCACACTGGGGGCGCCAGGGACCATTTGGTGAGCCGCTGGGACCCAGTGAGGTGGCTGGGTCCAGTGTGCGTGCTGGGGTCACTGGGGATGTGCCAGGGACCATTTGGCAAGCCACAAAATCCTCGCACGATGTTGCTGCCCTGTGCACGCGAGGGGAGGTGCCAGGGATTATTTATGAGCCTCTGGGAACCCCAGCGTCGCTGGTTCCGTGTGTGCTGGGTATGTGACAAGGACCATTTGTGAGCTGCTGGGACCCCACGCATGGTTGCTGGGACCTGTGCGCGCACTGGGTGGTGCCAGGGACCATTTATCGAGCCTCTGGGAACCCGCACAGGGTCGTTGGGTCCAGGGCGCTCGCTGAGGACGTGCCAGGGAACATTTGGAGAGCCACTGGGACGCCGCAGAAGTCGCTCGAACACGTGCGTGTGCTGGGGATGTGCCAGGGACCATATGGCGAGCCACTGGATCCCCGCGACGGGGTCGTTTGGCCCGTCTTGGTATGAGGGATGTACCCGTTACCAATTAGCAAGCCTCTGGGACCCTGCGCTGGGTCTCCGGGCCCAGTGCTTCTTGTGAGGATGTAACAGGGACCATTTGGCGAGCCGCTGGGGCCCCTTTTGCTCACTGGTGAGGTGCCAGGGACCATTTGGCGAGCACTGGGACCCCTGCGATGTTTGAGGGGCCTGTCGCGTGCTGGGGATGTGCCAGGGATCATTTTACGAGCCAACTTGGACTCCGCCTGGTAGCTGGGGTCAGTGTCTTGGCTGGGGGTGCCAGGGACCATTTGGCGAGCTGCTGAGACCCCGCGTGATTGCTGATGCCGAAAGATGTGCGTTTCTGGTGATGTGCCAGAAACCATTTGGCGAGCCGCTGGGACCCGCACGATGTCGCTGGGCCCTGTGCGTGATGGGGAGGTGCCAGGGAACATTTGGCGAGCCGATGGTACCCCTTGCGGTCGCTGGGGCCCCATGCGCGCTAGGGATGTGCCTGGGACCATTTGTCAAGCCACTGGGAACCTGCGTGGGTCGCTGGGCCCGTGGGCGCGCTGGGGAGGAACAGGGACGATTTGGCAAGCCGCTTGGACCCCGCGCCAAAGTCACTGGGGCTTGTGCACACTCTGGTGATGTACCGGGACCATTTGAGCCGCTGGCACCTGCGCAAAGTCACTGGGGCCCATGCGCGCATGCGCTGGAGATGTGCCAGGGACCATTTTAGAGTTGCTGGGACCCAGCGCAAAGTCGCTGGGCCTCGGCGGCGCGCCAGAGGGGCCAGGAGCATTTGATTGCCGCTGGGACCCTGCGCGACGTCGCTTGGGCCTGTCTTGATTGCTGAGGAGCCAGGGACCATTTCATGAGCCCCTGTGACCCTGTGCGAGGTCGCTGGGGCCTGTGCGATCGCTGGGGAGGTGCCAGGATCATTTTCGCCAGCCGCTGGGACCCCGAGTGTGGTCGCAGGCCCCGGCACGCTTGGGAGGAGTCAGGTACCATTTGGTGAGCCGCTTGGACCACGGGCGAAGTCGCTAGGCCCATATGAGCGGGCCAGGGACCATTTGGCAAGCCGGTGGGAACCCGTCGGTCGGGGGGCCACGCGCTGCTGGGGATGAGCTTAGGGACCATTTATTAGCTCTGGGACCCTCTTGGCAGTCGCTAGGCCCCCCAGGCGCACGCTGGGATGAGCCAGGTACCATTTGGCGACGCTGGGACCCCTCGCAAGTTGGGGCCTGTGCCCGCGCTTGGGAGGGTCAAGGACTATTTAGCGAGCAGCTGGGACCCCGTTTCAGGGTTGATGGCCTGTGCCTGGTAAGGTGCCAGGACCATTTGGTGAGCTGCTGGGACACCGCGGCGGCTGGGCCCAATCCCAGTGGCGTGTTGGGAGGGCAGGGACCATTTATAATCCGCTGGGACCCTGCGCGTGGTTGCTGGGCCCTGTGCGTGCGCTGGGTAAGAGCCAGGGTCCATTTGAGGGAGCCGCTGGGACCCCGCGCGAGGTCGCTTGGGCCCGTCAAGATCGCTGTTGAGGTGCTAGGGGCGATTTGGTGAGCTGCTGGGACACCATGGGGTCGCTGGGCCTCATCTTGAGAGAGAGGTGTCAGGTACCATTTGGCTGGCCGCTGGGGACCCTCGCCCGAAGTTGCTGGGGTCCGTGCCTGCGCTGGGGATAGGGAAAGGGACCATGTGCGAGCCTCTGGACACCTCGAGGTCGCTGGGGCCAGTGCGTGCACTTGGGAGGTACCAGGGACCATTTGGCGAGCCGCTGGGACCCCGCTCGTGGTTGCTGGGTCCTGTCGCGCACTGGGTGAGAGCCGGGGACCACTTTGCAGGCTGCTGGGACCCCTTGACGGGTCGCTGGCCCTGTCGACTGCTGGTGAGCTTCAGGGACCATTTGATGAGCAGCTGGGACCCCAGGCGGTGTCGCTGGAGCCCGAGCTCACACTGGGGAGGTGCCAGGGACCATTTGGTGAGCCGCTGGGACCCCGAGTGAGGTGGCTGGGTCCAGTGTGCGCGCTGGGGTCACTGGGGATGTGCCAGGGACCATTTGGCAAGCCGCAAAATCCTTGCACGATGTTGCTGCCCTGTGCACGCGGTAGGAGGTGCCAGGGACTATTTACAGCCTCTGGGAACCCAGGTGGGGTCGCTGGGTCCGTGTGTGTGTGGGTATGTGACAAGGACCATTTTGTGAGCTGCTGGGACCCCACGCGTGGTTGCTGGGACCTGTCGTGCACTGGGTAGGTGCCAGGGACCATTTGTCGAGCCTCTGGGAACCCGCACAGGTCGTTGGGTCCAGGGCGCTCGCTGGGGACTTGCCAGGGAACATTTGGAGCCACTGGGACGCCACGGTCGCCGGGCACGTGCAGCGTGCTGGGGATGTCCAGGGACCATATGGCGAGCCACTGGATCCCCGAACAGGGTCGTTTAGCCCACGTCTTGGCAGTAGGGATGTACCCGTTACCAATTAGAAGCCTCTGGGACCCTGCGCTGGGTGTGGGCCCAGTGCTTGCGCCTTGGATGATGCAGGGACCATTTGGCGAGCCGCTGGGGCCCTTTTGCTCACTGGTGAGGTGCCAGGGACCATTTATGAGCCGCTGGGACCCCCTGCGATGTTTTGGGGCCTGTCCTGTCGTGCTGGGGATGTGCCAGGATCATTCTGAGCAGCTTGGACTCACGCCTGGTAGCTGGGGTCGGTGTGCTTGGCGCTGGGGAGGTGCCAGGGACCATTTTTAAATAAAATCTTAGCTGACGCCCATCCAGGCGACTTACAATTGTTACAAGATATCACATTATTTTTACGCACAATTACCCATTTATACAGTTGGGTTTACTGGAGCAATCTAGGTAAAAATACCTTGCTCAAGGGTACAGCAGCAGTGTCCCCCACCTGGGATTGAACCCACGACCCTCAGGAGTCCAGAGCCCAAACCACTACAACACACTGCTGCCCGTGACGGCAAGCTGCTGGGACCCCGCGCGTGGTTGCTGATGCCCGAGCATGTGCGTACTGGTGATGTGCCAGAAACCATTTGGCGAGCAGCTGGGACCCCGCAGATGTCGCTGGGCCCTGCGCGTGTGATGGGGAGGTGCCAGGGAACATTTGGCGAGCCGATGGTACCCTTGCGGTCACTGGGGCCCATGCGCGCTGGGGATGTGCCTGGGACCATTTGTCAAGCCGCTGGGAACCCGCGTGTGGTCGCTGGGGCCCCGTGGGCGCGCTTGGGAGGGAACAGGGACGATTTGGCAAGTTGCTTGACCCCAGCGCCAAGAAAGTCACTGGGGCTTGTGCACACTCTGGTGATGTACCAGGGACCATTTACAGCCGCTGGCACCCTGATGCAAAGTCACTGGGCCCATGCATGCGCTGGAGATGTGCCAGGACCATTTGGCGAGCGCTGGGACCCAAATCGCAAAGTCGCTGGGCCTCGGCGTCTTGGGGAAGGCCAGGGAACATTTGACAATCCGCTGGGACCCTGCGCGATGTCGCTTGGGCCTGTGCGGGTGCTGAGAGCCAGGGACCATTTCGCGAGCCCTGTGACCCTGTGCGAGGTCGCTGGGGCCTGTGCGATCGCTGGGAGGTGCCAGGGATCATTTCGCCAGCCGCTGGGAACCCGAGTGTGGTCGCAGGGCCCCCAGGCGCTGGGGAGGAGGTCAGGTACCATTTGGTGAGCCGCTTGGACCACGTGCAGAGTCGCTGGGGCCCATATGAGCTCAGGCCGGGGACCATTTGGCAAGCCGGTGGGAACCCGTATAAGTCGGTGGGGCCTGTGCGCTGGGGATGAGCTGAGGGACCATTTGGCGAGCCTCTGGGACCCTGGGTGCGAGGTCGCTGGGGCCCCGCGCACGCTGTGGAGGTGCTACGACCATTTAGCGATATTCTGGGACCCTGCGCGAGGTTGCTGGGCCTCGTGCAAGCTGGGAGGTGCAGGACAATTTGGCGAACCGCAGGAACCCCGTGCGTGGTCGCTGGTCCCCGCGGGCGTGCACTGGGGAGGCCAGGGCCCATTTGGCAACTGCTGGGACCGCGTGAAGTCGCTGGGCCCCGTGGTTGCGCTTGGGAGGGGCTAGGGACCATTTGGCGAGGGACCCTGGGCGAAGTCACTGGGCCCCGTGCGCCGCTAGGTAGGAGCCAGGACCATTTGGCGAAGTCGCTGGGACCAGACGCAGAAGTCGCTGGCCTGAGCGCACGCTTGGGAAGGTGCCACGGACCAATTGGCGAGCCGCCGGATCCCGCGCTGGTTTCGGCTGCTCCCGTGCGTCAGCTTGGGAGGAGCCAGGTACCATTCTGCTAGCCGCTGGGACCCCTCGCCGGTCGCTGGGGCACATGCGCTGCTGGGATGCCAGGGACCATTTGTCAAGCCACTGGGAACCCGCGTGGTCACGCCAGTCTCGTGGGCACGCTGGGAGGGAACACAGACGATTTGGTGCCGCTGGGACCCCGCCAAAAAGTCGCTGGGGCTTGTGTGTGTCTGGTGATGTGCTAGGGACCATTTGGCGAGCCGCTGACCCCGCTGTGATGACACAGGGGCCCCGCATGCTGCTGCAGATGTTCCAAGGACCATTTAAGCCGGGCTGGCACACAGGAAAAGTCACTGGGCCCATGCGCACTGGGGATGTGCCAGGGACCATTTACAGCCGCTGGGACCCCGCTGAGTGTCGCGGGGACCGTGCCCACGCTTGGGTGGAGCCAGGTGACATTTGGCGAGCCGATGGACCCGGGCGCTGGATCGCTGGTGCCTGCACGTGCTGGGAGGTGCCAGGAGCATTTGGCGAGCTGTTTGGACCCCAGCGAAGTCGATGGGGTCCGTGCGCGCTGGGGATGTGCCAGGGACCAATTGCGAGCTGCTGGGACCACACGCGTGGTAGCTGGCCCTGTGCGGCGCTGGATAGGTGCCAGGGACCATTTGTAGCTGCTGGGACCCCCGCACGGGGTCACTGGGGGCCCGTGCTTGTCCTGGGAGATGCTAGTTACCATTTTTTAGCCACTGGGACCCCCGCGGGGTCGGTGGGACTTGTCAGCGCACGCTGGGAGGTGCCAGGACCATTTGGCAAGCCGCTGGGTTCTCGTAGCGTTGTTGGGCCCAGTGAGCGTGCTGGGAGGTGCAAGGGACATTTTTGGTGAGTTGCTGGGACCCCACGTGGGTCGCTTGAACTGCGCGCGCTGGGAGGTGCCAGGGACCATTTGGAGAGCTGCTGGGGACCCCGCACGGGTCGCTGGGGCCATGCTGTGCTGTGAAGGTGCCTGGGTCCATTTGGCAGAGATGGGACCCGTGTGGGGTCGCTGGGAACTGACATGCACGCTGGGAGGCGCCAGGGACGGAATACCCTGGCCGCTGGGTCCCCACATGGGGTCGCTGGTGTCCGTGCGTGCCTGGGAGGTGCCAGGGACGTTTGAGCAGCCGCTGGTACCCCACGCAGTCGCTGTAGGTAGCCTGTGCATGCTGGGAGTTGCCAGAGACCATTTGGCGAGCAGCTGGGACCCCGTGCAGGGTCTGGGACCCATGCAGCGTGCTGGGGAGGTGCCAGGGATGGATTGGCAAGCTGCTGGGACCCAACGTGAAGTCACACTGGGCCCGTGCACGTGCAGGGGAGGTGCCAGGGACCATTTGGTGTCCGCTGGGACCCCTGCGATCGCGGGGACCCGTGCGTGTAAAAGGTATATGCCATGGTCCATTTGACGAGCCGCTGTGACCCAGCATGGTGTGTTGCTGGGCCCGCACGCCGATGGGGAGGTGCTAGGGACAGTTGGTGATCCGCTGTGACCCAACGCGTGCTTTGGTCCTCACCAATGAGCATGCTGGAGTGCCAGGGACCATTTTGGCGAGCTGCCTCGACCACATGGGTCGCTTGGGCCCAGTTGGCGATGCTGGGTAGCCAGGACAACTTGGCGAGCCATGGGACCCCGTCTTGGGTCGCTGGGTCCCATGCCCGCGCTGGGGATGAGCCAGGTACCATTTGGCGAGACGCTGGGACCCCTCGCAAAGTTGCTGGGCCGTGCCCGCGCTAGGAGGGTCAAGGGACTATTTAGCGAGCCGCTGGGACCCTGCTCAGGGTTGATGTGGCCTGTGCGGACGGTAAGGTGCCAGGGACCATTTGGCAAGCCTCTGGGAATCTGCGTGATCGCTGGGGCCCGTGCCAGCGCTGGGGATGAGCCAGGGACCATTCGGGAAGCCGCTGGGACCCCGCGAAAGTCGCGGGGCCTGTCTTGTCACTGGAGATGTCAGGGACCATTGCGGTGATGGGACCCAGCGGCAGTTGCTGGGCCTGGCCACACGCGCTGGGAGGAGCCAGGCACCATTTGACGATCCACTGGGACCCCGTGGTTATCCCCGGAGCCTGCATGCGCTGGGGGAGTGGCCAGGGACCATTTGGCGAGCCTCTGGGACCCCGGGAAGTTGGGTCTCTCAGCCTGTGTTGGGATGCCAGGGACCTTGTAGAGCCCGACTCTACCAGAAGGCCTGTGCGCTGGGCTGGGAGGTGCCAGGGACTTTGCGTCGCTGAAACTATGCACGGGTCATGAACGCGTGCTGGTGCGTGACAGGGACCATTTGTTCAGCCACTGACCCCGTGGGGTCGCTGGGGCCCGTAAGGCAGTGCTGGGGAGTGGCTAGGGTCTATTTGGCTGCCTCGGGCCCGCGCGGGGTCGCTTGGCTGGGTGCTGGGCAGGTACCAGGGACAATTTGCCAGTTGCTGGGACCCCGCTGGTCGCTGGGCCTCTGCCAGACAAAAGAGGGGCGGAGCTAGGTACCATTTGATTTCCAGCCGCCACCTGCGCTTGGGAGGTGCTAGCAATTATTTATGAGCCACTGGGACCCCACAGTGCCGCTTGGGCCCCTGCATGCGCTTGGGAGGAGCTATTTATGGCTGCTCGACTCCCCGCGAGGGTCACTTGACCCGTGGCGCGCTTGGGCATGTGCTTAGGGACCATTCGGGTTAGCCGCTGGGACCCGTGCAGGCGTGGTCAGCGGTCCCTGCCCGCTTGGGATGAGCTAGGGACCATCTGAAGTCATGACCCCGCTAAAGTCGCTAATGTGCGTGCACTTGAGATGTGCTGAAATTATTTGTGAGGTGATGGATCTCATGTTGTTGGGCTCCTGTATTACCGCTTGGGAGGCAGTGAGCCAGCACCATTTGATCGAGCCACTGGGGACCTCGTGTTGGCCTCGAGCCCCGCATGCGCTGGGATACAGACCATTTATGAGCCCTGGGACCGAAGTTGGGTCTCAACCGGCGTGTGCTGGGATGTACAGGGACCCTTTTGGGAGCCTTGACTCTACGCCAGAAGCCAGCCTGCGCGCCATTGGGAGTTAGGGATCTTTTGGCATTGCTGGAACCTCGCGCGCAACAGCCCTCGCGGCTAAGCTGGTGGCGTGACAGGGACCATTTGCCAGCCACCGGACTCGCTGGTGGTCGCCAGTTCGTGCGGTGCTGGGAGGCCAGCCTGGCCATGTTGTTGGGACCCCGCTGTCGCGTTAGCTCGCGGGCAAGACACTGGGGATGCTAGGGACTTTTTGCGAGCCACTGACTTCGCTACGTTGCTGGGCCCTGTGCGCTGTGTTGGGGATGTGGCAGGATCATTTACAGCCTCTGGGACACCGCGCCGAGGTCACTGAGCCCAGTGCGGCGCTTGGGAGGTACCAGGGACCATCGGAGAACCGGGCTGGGACCACGTGGCGGGGTCGCTGGGCCCAATGCGCAGGATGGGAGGTGACAGGATCCATTTCAGTAAGTTGCTGGGACCCCACGCTGGGTCGCTGGCCCGCGCACGGGCCAGAGGTGCCAGTGACCATGTGCCGAGCTGCTGGCACCCTGCGTACGCTTGGGACGGCATGTACCATTTGCAGTCACAGACACCGCTGCTGCGGTTGCAGGGCCCCTGTGACATGCGCAGGGGCAGAGCCAAGAACCATTTAGCGAGCCGCTGGGAACTCTCGCTGGTTGCTGGGGCCTGTGCCCACTGGGGATGTGCTAGGGATCATTTGCAGCTGCTGGGACCCCGCGCGGTGGTCGCAGGCCCGGGCGCCGCTGGGAGGAGCCAGGTACCATTTGGTGAGCCGCTTGAGCACGTATGAAAGTCGCTAGTCTATGTGAGTCAATAGGGACCATTTGGCAAGCCGGTGGGACCTCACAAGAAATGCTGGGGCTTGTGCGTTTCCGGTGATGTGCCAGGGACCATTTGCGAAGCCGCTGAATCGTGAAGACACACAGGGCCTATAAAGTGCAGATGTTCCAAGGACCACGGCAAGCCGCCGGCACACAGAGTAAAAGTCACTGGGCCTGGCGCGCACTGGGATGCAAAGCAGGACCATTTACAGCCGCTGGGACCTCACAAGAGTGTCATAGACCGCCCACGCTGGGTGGGAGCCAGGTGACACGTAGCGAGCCGATGGGACCCGGCGCTGGATCGCTGGTGCTCGTGCACGTGCTGGGAGGTGCCAGGAGCATTTGGCGAGTTGTTTGGACCCTGTGCGAAGTCGAAGGGTCCGGTAAGGCCTGGGGATGTGCCAGGGACCAATTGCGAAGCTGCTGGGACCACACGCGCAGAAGCAATTCCCTGTGCGTGCTGGATAGGGTGTTAGGGACCATTGCTGTTGTTAGACCCTGCACGGGTCACTGGGGCCCGTGTTGTTCTGGGAGATGCCAGCTACCATTTTGCGAGCCACTGGGACCCCGCCGTGGGGTAGTGGGGTGGGACATGCGCCGCGCTGAGGCCAGGGACCATTACAGCAGCACCGCTGGAGTTCTGGCGTCGCGGTTGTTGAAAGGCCCAGTGGCGTGCTGAGGGAGGTGCAAAGGAACATAGCAATAGCATGGCA